>WEKY01012849.1:0-80450 GCA_013390045.1 Picathartes gymnocephalus | reverse complement strand
CCCGCTCCTGCCCTTTCCGTTTGCTCCTGGTTCCATCCTGAGCATTGTCCAAGGGAAGAGCTTTCAGGTCTGATCTAATCCTTTTTCACACCCAGGAGCTTCATCACACCTGGCAGGTGCTGGGAATCCAGCCAGGTCAGGAGGTACCAGGGATGGATCAAGGCTCTCCCAGAAGTGCAATTGTGCAGCTGAAAGAGCTGTGTGAGGCCCTGAGCATCACGGCATCCATGTGTCACCATTAACCCTCCATCCTGCCTGTTTGAGACTGTTTCCCCTTGATTACCTCCCTAAATCAATACTAATGGATTTTCTCTGAGTTAATTTTTTTTTTTTCTTTCTACTTTCAGTCCTTTCCCACCACCCATCCCCACCACTCTCCATCTCTGGAATCGTTGCCAGCTCCCCTCCCTTGCATCAAAGCCCTGTTTCATCACAGGACTATAATTTATACAATTTCTTCTGCTCGCTTTGCTTAATTGTCTCATTTGTAATATTCCATCCTTTTTCCTTTTCAGTTCATTCGGAATACCCAGGCTGGTTAAAATAAATATGTATTTTTAATTTTAAGCAGCCTAATTTAATTTGGGGAGTGCGGGATGAGTATTAATCAGGGCTGCTTCTGAATCCGAGGCACATCAAGTCTCAGCCATGAAAACAGCATGTGTGGCTCGTTTTCACACCCCTCCTGTCACTTTTCTATAACATGCAAAGCTCTGAAATTCTCTGCCTGAAGTGCAGGTATTCACAGGACTTCCCACTCCCCAGGGGTGGTTAATAACCAAGGAGAAGCAGAGGCACACTGGAAGACAGAGGGCTCTGACAGGGGTTTTGCCTCAAGGTCAAGAAGCACCCAGTTTTCAGAGGAGGTGGTAGCAGTTCCATTTAGTGTAAACCTTGTTTCCCACGTGTCTCTCATGGACCATTTGCTATCCCCACCAGTCCTTGTGTCTTGCCTTTATCACTGGCTTTGTCCCACCCACTTGGAAAAATCTCCCCAAACAGTTTTTCTCTCCCTACCTCTACCTGTGAATCCGCACCAAAAACTGCTTAGGACTGTTACAATCAGAATTAGGCTGGAAAAGACCTCTAAGGTCATCAAACCATTTCAAGGGACTTTCAGTTTCCAACAGACTCAAAGTTTTATTCCAACCTGGTATCAAGATATTTTTTAGTAATTTCTCCCTATCTTTCACCTACATGTGAGAGTTCAGAGTATCTGATGCACATCCAAGGGGGGCTTAAACTCTTCTGGCTGTTCTCTTGGTGACTGACTCCTCACCCCATTATGTAAAGATCCTCCAGGTCTTCAAATCACATCATTCCTTGGCCAAAAACGTCCAAATGTTGTTGTCCGGAGAGTCTATAGCAGCCAGGTGCATTCCTACCCCATCTCAAAAACTCTTTACAACTGACAGTAATGAAGGAACTGCCCTTTACAGAAGTCTTGGTGGAAAACTCAGAATGAGATTAAGAGGGAGTCTAAGGTGACCAGAGCTCCCTCCCCAAAATGTCCATTTCTCTGTCCAACAACTCTGAAGGTTACTTCAGCCTTCCCTCATTTCTGCTGATGCAAGAAGTGGGGAAGATGCTAAAGCTGAGGGGCAGGATCAGGGCTCAGGTACCCAAATTATGATTGTCTGAAGACTTTTCCTTCCTTAATAGGATGAATTCTGCTTTCCCCTCTCTCTGCTTCCATTCTTCCTTTGCCTTCCCAGTAGGAGATCCCAGAGCTGATTTCCCAGCTAAAAAATACACCCCTGAACTCTTTCCAGCCGGTTTCCTGAGGTGTCCCAAGGCTGTCCTTCCTGGTGGCAGTGCATCCTGGTGTGTCTGAGAACACAAGGTCTGGAACAGGGTCTGGGAAGTGGCAGGCTCACAACAGGAGCTGGAATGATGCACCTGCATCCAGTGCCTGAACCCTTGAGGAACTTCAGGTGGGCTTTGCAACACTCAGGTGGGGGCTGCTCCAAAAGCCTTTTCCTGGACTCTTGTGTGCCCGTTGCCCACACCCAGCTGATGAGCTGTAATGTCTTGTCTGTGTTTACCCAGCTTTGCACTAAACCTGCACAATTTCATGTCAATGCATGATCCAGTGAGACAAGAAGAAATTTATTTTAGAAGTTACAACATTTCTGTTTGCCAGAAAGTGACAAAGGACTCCATTACCTCTGGAGATATCTCTCTTTTCTCCCCACCCTCGGCTCCCCAGGACTCCCTCCCAAGCTGTTTTATTGTGAACTGTGCACGATTACCAGCAGGTAATAGGAGCAGCCACTATTAAACAAGGCAGATGTAAAACTAAACTCAGAGAACCACTTCAGCTCACAATAATAATGCCCATAATTTTTAGGGCTGCATAAATGGTGCTGCATATTTTTGGAACATCAGTTCTTATCGTGTTATCTCTGTGCATTTTATTTATGCATTTTACTTTCTCTTTTTTATTTGATGTTATTTTACCCTGCTGAACACATCTGTAGCATGAAGGAGTGGAGGTATCTGAATTCTTTGGCTCCCTCCTGTGAAAATGACCCTCGAAGTGTGTAGTGGATTTGTGAGCAGTGTCAGTTCCAGAGGGCCCCTCTCCCTGCTGCAATGAATCCAAGTGAAAAGGCTGTTTTAAAGGCAAATTTTTGCCCTTGGGTTGTTTCAAACATTTTAGGAGCGAGGATGGACCCATTTGTACTCATTTGGAAGGGGAGGTGATTCTTGGTAGACTCCCTTCTCTTCTGTGTCCTGTTGGAATGTTTTGGGAAAGGGACACAACCAGCTCTCTGCCAGGATTCAGCTGTGTCTGGGATTTGATAAATCACCCTCAGATAAACACCGGGGGTCTGAAGTGCTCCTGGTAGGGGTTCTTGAGGATTGCAGCTATGCGATCCGAGAACATCAGCCTCTAAAGGAGTTACTCCCAGTGATTATCTCAGGAGTGTTGCTACTCTGCTCTGGGAGAGACCCCCAGCAGAAATAATTATGGGATCTTTATTTCCCTGTGGTGTTGTGCACAGGTGTCCATCCACAGGGAGGCAGCAGAGAAGGGCTGCACTCAGGGTTTGCATTGCCCCCTCCTATCCCTCTTGTTCCTGGGAAATAGTGATCCTGACTTTGTTCATCTTTAGCCAGTTCAAATTTTCCCAGTAAAGGGAAAACCACATTTATTTCTTTTATTCACCTCCACGTAGCATCTCCATCAGATGAGGCTGTAACACAGTCTGCATTTGGGAGAAGGACATTTGTTTTCTTCTCTCCATTTGGGAATAAAATTATTCACAGGATCACAGCTACTGGAGGAAAACATATTAAGGGGTGCCTTGGGAAGGTTGCAGCCAGCACTTTGGGGAGTTAAACATCAGAGAGAGACCTACAATGAGGCCAAGACTGACAATTCCTTCTCAGGCTGAGGGATCTTCTTCCCTGAGTGTTTTGCCACTGTGGGCAGGCTGGCAGGCCCAGGGGAGAGGATTGTTTGATGATGTGTTCATCCACTATCTCAGGAAGCATTAACAGCCCCCATGTTCTGTTTCCATCCCTGAGGATGAGATGGACATGACCTTCTTAGACCAATGCTGAGGGACAAGGACAAAGCACAAGGAACAGTTTCTGGATCACTTATCTCAGTGAAAGCTGAAGGGAACCTGGGGCATCCCTAGCAGGATAAAAAGAGGAGTCAGGGGCATGGGTGACCCAAAGGGTCTGAGGGCACAGAAATGGACAATGGGTTAAACAGTGTCCAGAACTTCACACTTTTAGCCCCATTCCTTCTCTTTTTCTCCTCCTGAACACGCACAAGAGGTTCTTGGTTTGGATACACATCAATTACACCTGGAATGGCCTTGACCATCACTGATTTTGCATCTGTGGGGGTGAGACACAGCACAACAAGGTAGAGCAGAGCTGGCATGGCCACCATTGTATCCAACCAGAGAGAGGGGCCACGAGGACAACAACCTCGTCCAGCCCTAAAGCGCACTTGGCAATCTCCCAGCCATGCCGAGACATCTCCAAGATCAGCTCAAGCAGCAGGAGCGCCATTGTAACTGAGAATTTTTGGTGGATACAGGCTTGATAATAGCCAGGTTTGAAGGATATTCCACAGCTGCCGACTGTGTCCGTGCCCAGCCATGAACACGGGGACCACTGCAGTTCTCTTAGAGATGGCTCCAAAGGGATTTGTGGTGGCTGGAACCCCAGATTTATGGGCCATGGCACTGGGGAGAACACACAAAGGTCACTACTAGACATGGGCCTGTAACATCCCACAAAACCTTTTCCATCAGTTCAGGAAATTTCTGAGTTACAGTGGCGAGGGACAAAGGGTGGCTGATCTGGGCTGGCATGGGTGACATGAAACAGCATTCACATTAAAAGAACAAAAAAAGGAAAGAAAAAAACCACCACCAAACCAGAAAAAGAGACCTTTTTTCCCCTCCTCTGAGTATTTTCTGCAGGGCAGAGTGACCTCAGTGCTCTACATTACAGACTGCAATAATGGACACTTTTTATTGAGTCTGTGGGCAACCTGCCATCAGTCTGGTCTGGAGGTCTGAAGTCAAAGGGCAGAGATGGCAAGTATCCCTTATTTTGTTTACTTCAGGGACACATCTTTGCACTACTGGGATGCTATTTATTTCCTCGTGCTCACGGGGAGCTGAACTAGAACTTGGATTTTTTAAATAGCTTTCTCTAAATAAACTTTGTAAAGCCCTAGCCCAGAAAAGGCTATTATGTCCATGTATTTTGACGAGACTCTTACTAATTCCACGGAGCCCTAAGGAGGGAAACCTATTTAAAAACATTCGTTAGGAGAGCTGTGACTAATCTGAGCTGACCTAATTAACCCAAAATGTCCTGTGTGGAAATTGTTGTGGATGCTGAATAAAAGGCCCAGGCTGAATGCACATAAATTTTCTGTCTGCACTTTCATTCCCAAGGAAGCAGTCAGTTCTTTAAGTGTTATTTCTGGATTGGTATTCAGAGCCTACACCTTGCCAGTGGCTTCTTCCTGCAAGGAGGCTGAATGCTTTCACCTCACTGTGGAAAAAAAAGTGACAGCAGCAAATTCTTTTTACAGTTGGTATTATAAGCAGGTTTCACCTACATGTGATGTCTTCACAGGAAACACCTGCCCTCAGCTAATTGGGAGAGATCCAGTCAATACAGGCAGGGGAGCACTGTACAACTGTGCACAATGCCTTTTGTCATTAGGAATAGCCATCCCAAAATAAAGTGGGTCAGTTGGACCCTGGAGTATCTTCTTTTTTTTCCCCACTGACTGTACAGGGAACCTCCAGGCAAGGAGCTGTGGTATAGATGATCCTGTGATAGGCTTTGCAGGATTGGTGAGATGAATCCTGCCCTGAATCCCAGGGCTTGGTGCCTGCTGGGCCCTCAAGCTGGTGCTCACACCAGAGAAGGGCACAGGGTTACTGGGTAGGGAGGAATCTTGTCCATGAGGAAGGTTTTGCACCTTGACAGCAGAAGATCAGGGAGGTGAGAAGCAAGACAGTGTTTAACAAACTGCACAGAGCCTTTTATGTACACAGAGAACTGCTGGAGTCAACAGAGTTGTGTAAAAACAGCCTGAGGAAGTGACTTTCCCAACGTTACATGTGAGGGATGCAGAGAAAAACCCCCTGGGGAGATGTAAAAGACTTTGGCCCCTGGTTTGGCAGAGGGGTCAGAAAAGGGAGGTTGTAGAGTTATTTGCCAGGTGAATCTGAAAAACTAAGGCACAGCTTGGATGGGTGGATCAGAGACAAACCTGGTCTGGAGCTGATGGACATTCAGGGCATGTATGGCAGTCAGGGAAAGGGTGTTTGCCACAGACATCGAGGAAGGAGCCAACAGAAAATGCTGGGTTGGTGTGCTGGTATTTTGAATTTTAAGCTGGATCATTCAGAATAGGAAGGAAGGCAGAGAATCATAAAAACGTAGAATGGTTTGGGTTGGAATGGACCCTAAAAACCATCTGGTTCCAACCCCCTTGTGGGGGACAGTCTGTAGCACAGATTTGAGCCGACAAGACACCTGTGGGTCAATGCGGAGGAGAAGGAATGAGATTTCCATTTGGAATGTAGCTGGCAAAGATAAGTATTTTTATGGGACCCTTGCACAACAGTGATGGATAAATGTGTGTCTGCAGGTTAATTTTCCTGGAGAAAAGCAGTGAGAAGGGATCTGGAGACCCATTATAAAAAAAAAAAAAAAAGAACAGATTCTAGAGATTGAGAAGAAACAAAATCTTAAAACTGGAAAAGATCTCTTAACCTTGCAGTTGTAAACAGTGCAAAGAAAGGAGACAGACGATAAAGAACAACAAATAGACAGTCCCAGACCTATCCATTCCAAAAAGGTACAGGACAGATTGGATTATGCACATGAACTTGGAACGGCACTTCTGTTTTTTAGAGAGAAATTATTGACCAGGATAAATTGACACCACTGCTTTTGGGTTCCATGGCAGAAAGTGCAAACTGAAATTACCTTTTTTTTTTTTAAAGAAATAATATCCCTGTTTTCCTAATCACTGACTGAAGGCATTTGCAGTGCTGGGTTATCCCTCCCTGGAACAGAACAACATGATGAATGATGATTGTTCGGGCAGGAAGCAGAGGAGGACACTCTGTGCCAGTATCGATGCATCACTGGTGCAGCCCTGCAGCTGCAGTTCCAGAATATTTTGGGACAGATACTCTTGAATCATGAAGTTATCTCACTCCTCCAGGGCCATGCCTTTAGAGGGGCATCACCCACAGATAAGAGGACTTTATTCCACAGCTAAACCGTCCTATTTATAGATGAGGCCTGATCGCAGTCTGCAGATACCACTTCACATCTGAGCTGGGCATGAGTGAGTCAGGCTCCCTCGAGTTAATTGTTCCCTTCAGGGAGAAAATCGCAGAGGGCTCCTGAAGAGAAATCCCATTCCTCACTATGGAGTGACAAGGATGAGAAAGAGAATTGTGGGTAAACTCTACTGTCTTGAATTTGCATGAGCTTAATTTTTACCTCTCCAAAGCTGACTGGATAAAAACAGCTGTCAAAGAAGGCAGAAGGATGAGATTCTGGGTTAAAAAGTATCACACACCACTGAGTGCAGCACTCTCAGGTGTCGTGGGTGAGGCAGGATGAGTTAAGAGATAAATCTGAGCACAATATAAGGATCAGAAAGGAAGCAGCACTTTTTCAAAAGGTACCAACCACCCCATCCTTCCCCTGTTTCAGTGTGAAAACAGAATTTGGATGGGCTGAAGGGATGCCAGGGAGAGCAGGGCAGTCCCATGTTGTGGACCAAAGCAGGGGACAGAGACAGGCTTCCTCTTTTTATATCTTTATCCTTTTTGTTTGACAATAGCCCTTTTAATCTGTGCTTGTGACAGAATAACAATAATGTTTAATAATATTAACACAATTATTTCCTAGTAATAATCATGAAACAACAGCAATAGTAATAACAGGCTTCTTCAATGTTTGTGAGAAAATGGGAGGTCCTAAGCCATAATTTCTGCTTACAAGCAAATATATGATTTTTAATTTTTTTTTCTTTATTCTTTTAATGTCTAGAGAGCTTCTAATAGAAAGTCCAGTCCGTTTTGCTGTTTTGAGAAGATGCAGTGGTTGTGCCTCTCACTGTTGTCCAGTGCTCACCTCTCCTTCTGGGTGCAAACTGTTACCTTTGCAGAGAGACATCACGTTATTGGTGGCAGTGCTATATTGAAAATACGTTGGTTTTTTCTCTAAAAGGAATAACAGAGGCACAGAAATGGAGCTGTGCATAACCTGTGTTTCATCTCTCTGTTCCTTGCTGGCCAGGGACTTCAGCCTGTCAAAAAGCCTAAACACATCCCAGCATGGGGAGCTGAATAATGTAACTGCAACTCCCAACGACGCTGCCAGTGAGCCTGGAAGTGCCTCTTTCTGGGTTCCTTGTTTGCAACAACATCTCATGATCCAGTTTTTCTCCCAGGTGACATGAGGTGAAGATGCCGAAAGAAAATAAGTAACTGGTGTTTATCAAAGGTAGGATAAACTGGGAAGGTTTTCATGCAATCAGATGAACTTTCCCCTTTTATCTCTTCTCTGCTCTTGCTTTTCCTTTCCTCTCTTGCCTCCCTTCTCTCTTCTCCAAGGCTGGTGTGGGTGAAGGCTGGCTGCTCACTGAGGTCAGCTACCCACTGGCGAGGACCAAAAGAACAAAGCCTCACACTGGCAGCAATTTGGGGCAGGAAGTGTTTGTTCAGTGTCTCCCATCCAGGATGTCACACAGCGAGGCCCTGACCTGGTTGAGACTGTCATGAGTAATATATAAATCAGTATTAATCATCGTGAGCAGCAGCCACCTTGGGATGAGAAAATGATTCATTACTCCAATCTGCTGAATTATTCACTCTTCTGGTGCAAAAAATGGCATGAAATATGAGCTCCGAGGATGTGGAGGCTTTTATCATGATAGGGATTTCATTCTGGTACCAGAGGTAAACTACAGCTGGCATTAAAAAAAAAAAAAGAATTCTATCTGAAATTTGTGATGAAAAATGTGGGTGTATTTCTAGCAAATAACGCATTTTATTAAAAATATCACTTCTTTTGTCTACACTTTCTTTTGCATTCTAACACAGAAACAGCTTGTTAAAGTCTTCACCATCCAAAATTATATTCATCACCATACAACATAAAAATAATTAAAAATATTTAAAAAGTTGAAATTTCAGTTTTATAAAGGATAAGTTGTTTGGGTTTTTTTCAAAAAGAGAAGTAAATATTTACTGAAAATAAGATAGTCTCTCTAAAATGAGACATTTTTCAATTGACTGTAGGATCTTCTGGGAATAAGGATTTCTTTAGAGGTATTAGCAAATGATGTGAATAGGAAAATTTGGGAGAAATTCAATAAGCTGCATATCAGGGAGCACATGAGTCAAAGTTAATGTCTCCTGCACTGGTCTCCAAACAAAAATTCTGGAGAAAACTGACATTTACTCAGAAAATTAAACTGCACCCAATGTATTGATCTGGCCAGTAAGAACATGAAGCACAGAAATATATTTTGAGAGATTTCTTTTTGGATATAATTTTTAACCTAAATTTCCTTTTCATTTTGCTACTGTGGATCTCCTGGAGCACCATGGCAGCACCTTAATTTCTTAATTTGTCCTGATCCTGTTGTTCTGGTTGTTGTTGGTGGTGATTGAACCTCCATGTGTCCTGTGGAGCAAAAAAAAGAGAAGAGAGCTCCACAGAGTGAGAGGTGTAATTTAATACAAATCAAAGAGACAATCTCGTTCTGAGAGATCAAAACAAACACTGTGAACACCTTTTCTCTGCCAGTCCCTTTCCAATAGCTGGAGCAGTGGCAGAGATGACAGCTACCAGTGCTATCAGCTCTTCTATCTCATACAGAGAGGTTACTTGAGCTCTAAAGACAGATTTATTTTGAGTAAATTATTGCATTTCCATCATCTGATTCTTGGGTCATAATAGTCATAATAATAATTCTGGTCATTTGATATCCATTTCTAATTCTAATATCATCTTTCTTGAGGGCACTTTTGGCTAAACAATATTGGTTTTACTGCCTGTAAAGGAAATAAAACCACAGTACACAAAGAGCGACGTAAATTAAATAAACCAAACCAATAAAGTGCTTTAAAGCCTTTGCCTCATTGGAAGTATTTAGGGATGTGAATGAATTAGGATATTGGTTTCCCTCTTCTATCCCAGTCTTTCCAAAGTCTGCCAGCAGGGGATACGCCTTCAAGAATGTTAATGAATGCCAGCCTAATGAGATCCCATTAATATTATTAAATTACCCAGAAAACACTATTCATCACTGTAAACTCATTTAGCAGGGAAGAAACTCACCTGAATTACTGTAGGGTCCTTGGCAGTTACCCAAACCCTGAGATGAGCAAGGCAAGCTCCTGACAGTTTACTGACACTGATGCTGTTTCTGGAGCTCCCCAGCACCCCAGCCTCACCCTGGACTTCAGGAGGATCAGTTTTTCCTGAGGAATTGTTGCACGGAGAGAGGAGATCCACTTCCAAGATGCTGGAGAGGAATGGGCATCGCTTTGCCCTTTCCACTCTGCCCAGTGGGCCTTCCTCCCCTTTTCCCAGCAGGTCCAACCCTACCCACCAGCCTGTTCCTCCAGATTGCTGGGGGCTGTGGGGTGTGGAGTGAGGAGAGAAGACACCCAGCTTCATCCCTCCACTGGAGCCTTGATGATGGATGAGCCCAGCCCTGGCAGAATGATCAGCACATAACTCATAAAACCCAGTGAACTCACAGAGCAGGGCAGGAAGAGGAACCCACAAGGGAGAGAGAGAAACGTTAAATTAAAATCAGGCTGTGTAAGCATGAAGACAAAGTTCACCTTCCAGCCTGGGTGAGCACCCCAGCATCAATCAGCCTGTGATTCGAGCAGGAAGTGTGGCATGAGAGAGAGGGAAGGATGGGGTGTTTATATCTTCTTGTGCTCTATACATTTGGCTTTTCGGGGTTTGGGTTCCTCACTGCCCTTCCCAATGAACTTCCCAAGTAGTTTTTGATTAAACTTATTCCCCTCTGAGCTAAACCTCATCTAAAGACTCCTGTGGCTGGAAAGCTTGCGGTGGTGAAGGATCTGGAGGTGTTGGTCTGGTTGAACACGAGCCCAGATGGGCAAGAAGGCCAAGGGCACCTGGCTTGGATCAGCAGCAGTGTGGGCAGCAGGACCAGGGCAGGGATTGCCCCTCTTTTCTGGGCAATGGTGAGGCCACACCTCGAGTCCTGGGATCAGTTTTGGACCCATCACAACAAGAAAGACTTTGAGGTGCTGGAGAGTGTCCAGAGAAGGGAACAGAGCTGGGAAAGGGGCTGGAGCACCAGGCTGATGAGGGAGCTCAGCCTGGAGAAAAGGGGGCTCAGGAGGGACCTTCTCACTGTCTGCAACTCCTCGGGTGTAGCTGGTGGGGGTTGATCTCTTCTCCCAGGGAACAATGGACAGCACAAGAGGAAACGACCTCCAGTTGTACCAGGGGAGGTTTAGGCTGGACATTAAGAAAATTCTCTTAATGGAAAATGTTGTCAAGCATTGGAACAAGCTGTTCAGGGAACTGGTGCAGTTCCCATCCCTGAAGGGATTTCAAAGCTGTGTGTGGTTTAGTGGTGGCTTTGGAATTGCTGTCAGAAAGGTTGGACTCAAAGATCTTAGATTACTTTCCAACCTAAACGATTCTATGAACTTTTTTGTTGTAGAGAGAAAACAACATGAGGACGCTGACAAAAGCTTGCAGCTTGTGTGTGACTGTCCATCCATATTTCTAAATTGTAGGATACTTCCCTGAATTCAACAGTGAAAGGATAAAATTTGATCTGAAGTGAATCACAGGACACAAATCTAGAAAAAAAAAAATTGCAGAAATTTACTGTGATGGAAAGCTGAAGTTACACACAAGGGCAGGGATACCCTCCAAGCATGGCAAGGGATGATATGAATCCACATCTGTATTTAGCACAGGGACAAACCTTTTTCCACTCTTCCTCATCTGACTTGCCATCAGTGACGTTGTGGTGGCCTGCAATTACTGGAGCAACTGCAGTGGTCACTTTTATTCTCACACACAATTCCTCTTCCCATTGAATCTTTGTTGCAACACGGGGAGATGGCAGTGTAAAATACAGGTGCTCATTATCAGCACTGGAATTTATTAGGCACAATTTGATATCTGGGCATAATTTGATTTAGCTTGGCAAGGGTTTAAAAGCCAGCAAGCCAAAAATGCCTGTCCAAGCTCTCCTCATCTCCAGCTTGATAACTAATCGTTGCAGACTGGTGATTTTACACTGAAACACATCTGGTGACACATAGAAATGGTGTGTATAATTCATAACAAACCATTTGGTCCGTTTATCTACTTAAAAGTGGCTCACAAAGAGATCACGGTTTTCTGAAGAGCAGCACATTTGCCATACGCTGCCTGCCAATAACTCTTGGTGTGTAGACAGTTCATGAGCAGTTGGCTGTGAGCATTGAATGTTTTGGCCTATGCCCATTTTGGAACAACTGTGTTGCTTTCATTTCTTCTTGGAAATGAACCCATTCAAAGTCTGGCAGTATTTAGGTGGGAGACTGCTTGGGAATCCTGGATGCTTTACTAACCAGCCAAAGAAAAGCAGGTAAACAACAGAAACCAAATCAGGAAAAGAGGACCCAAACCGTGTTGATGAAAGGGAATAGAATAAATCAGAATCCTGTTGCTCCTAATTAATGTTCCAACCCCCAGAATCATTCTGTTCCCAACCTGATAGACTTTGCATTATATATTGTTACGGGGCAGTGTTCTGGGTGAAGATTAGCTAGTTAAGGGAAGAAAGTGGCTTAAAATGCTAATTTTGGCATTATTTAATAATGTCATAATAATAATAACAATGATGCTATAATTTTGGGCTGTATAATTCTCTCTCTGAGATCATGTTAACATAAACTACTCCTGCACAGACATTCTATGACAGCCCTTAATATTCGTGCTGCTATCAAATACCAATCTATGACTCTCTTCCTTTAGTCATCTGAATATGCACTACCTTTGGTGGCCATCTGGGACACCTCCTAAGTGATGTTTTTAGGCAGTGTTGAACACTCAGACTGAAAAGGAGCTCAGGCATTGCATTCAGCCTCTGCAACAAGCAGACAGCTGAGGAGATCGTATCTTTTGAGACAATATCAATTTTTTAAAAGATTTGCAAGCAAAATGACAGGTGTGGAAACACTGAGTGTCCCAGGCCAAAGGTGTCCAGGCCAGAACAAACTCCCTGAGACAAAGTGAGGATAAAGATCAATGGTCCAGAGCAAAGGGATATTTTCACTCCTCCCCTTGTCAACTAAAACTGGATTTTTGTCTTGCAGACTTTTGTGCTTGTTTGGAGGTATTTTATGCAAATGATCTTGGTTCGGATGTAACCAGAGTGTTCTTATTATCTCTGTAATGACTGAATACAGCTAATTAGGTACAATCCATAGACTCATAAAAGCTTTAGAAGAAGAGATAAGAGAATAAGGGTCACTAAGTCATATTTTTGAACACTTTCTTAAATTCTATTGGTTCTTCCTGTGTCAAGATCAATAACATATATTTACTGAAAGCATCCTGCCTGAGAAAGCAAACATCAGGAGATGAGATTCTGAGTCCTCCCTGGATACTTTGTTTCAGTGATTAATCACTGTTAATAATGTGTGTCTTTCCTCTAATTTGGACTTTTCTGTCTTTGGTTTTCTGCTTGTGGTATTTGTTTTGCCTTTTTCTGCTAGATTGAAAAGCTGGAACAGCCACAATTTCCTCTGGTGCAGGTAGGTCTATGCCACAACCTAGGCACTGCTTTTCTTTTTTTATTATTTTTTCAATAAACAGCATGGCCTCTTTATGTCTCATTTAATAAGGAAACTTTCTCTTCATCTTAACTTCTAGTGCAGTATTTTCCAGAACCTCCAGTGACCTTTTGAAAAAGATCAGCCACAAAGTGACGCAAATTCAGCAATATCAGCTTGACCAACTCTCTCTGTAAATAGAGAATTGCTTTTCACTCCCACTCGCTTCTCCCTTGGCCAGCCAGCCAAAGGCTGCTCTTGCCACAACACTGTGTTGGGAGGTCATGGCTGGCTGCCATTCAGCTCCCAAATCCCCTTTTGCAGCCCCTGTGAGCTGGAAAATGATATTCTGTTCTGTGAGTGCAGCCCATGTTCCTTGTTCTTGGCATTTGGCTGCATGAAGCTGCTGGGATGGGCCCAGGTTGTTCTGTAGGACTTCCCCATCCCCATGACCCATTGCTGTGGCCAAAACTCCCACTGACTTCTGCCCTAATTGCCTTTGGAAGTGTCTCTGGGTTCCCCAGGCGTATGGAAACTTCACCTTGCCAAGGCTGAAAATCTCAGCAAGATTCAAGGTGTTCTAAAACAAACCAGAAATGTTTAATCAAGGCTTCAGGAGCAGCTGAGGTGAGCTGGGCTGTCCAGCCTGAAGAAGAGGAGACCAAGGGGAGACCTCATCATGGTCTTCAACCTCCTCATCAGGGGAGGCACTGATCTCTGGTGACAGGGACAGGACTCAAGGGAATGGCCTCAAGTTGTGTCAGGGGAGGTTTGGGTTGGATATCAGGAAAAAGTTTCTCACACAGAGGGTAGCTGGGCACTGGAACAGGCTCCCCAGGGAAGTGGTCACAGCTCCAAGTCTGACAGAGCTCGAGAAGTGTTTGGATAATGTTGGCACATGGTGGGATTGCTGGGGGGCTCCTGTGCAGGGTCAGGAGCTGGACTTTGATGATCCCTGTGGGTCACTTCCAGCTCAGGATATTCCATAATGGAATTATTTGGAGACAGTTAAATTTTTGGCCTTTCTCATTCTTGGCTTCATTCTTATCTCAAATTCCTGCCAGTTTGAGATTTTCTCACTTCACCTACTCTTTCTGAAAACTTTGTCCTTTTCCGTTTGCCCTCTCATCTGGGATTTCTGACAAATGCCAAAAAAAGTAAATAATGGAAAAAAAGTGCATAAAAAGTCAAGTGCAAGGTGCTGCACCTGTGTTAGAGCCATTCTGGTTATCAGTACAGACTGGGGGATGAATGGACTGAGAGCAGCCCTGAGGAGAAGTACGTAGGGATGCTGGTGGATGAAAATTTAGACAATGAAATGTGGTGAGACACTGGACCAGACTGCAGAGAGAAGCTGGGCATGCCCCATCATGGGAAGCGTTCAGAGCCAGGTTTGCTGGAACTTTGAGTAAACTGATAACAAAGTCCCAGGTAAGAAGTGACAGGACAAGGGGAAATGGCCTCAAGTTGCATCAGGGTCGGTTCAGGTTGGATATTCGGAAAAATTTCTTCACTGGAAGGGTGAAACATTGAAACAGGGTGCCCAGAGAAGTGGTGGAATCATCATCTCTGGAAGTGTTCAAAAAACATTTGGATGTGGCACTTAGGGACACAGTTTAGTGGTGAAGATGACCATGTGAGCTTAACCGTGGGACTTAATGATCTTAGAGGTCTTTTTCCAACCCAATCCATTCTCTGATTCTATGAAAAAGAAAAACTTAAATGAATTTTTTTTCATCTGCCTGGAAAAAAAAGTCCGATATATACAGAAGAAGTAAAGAAGCAAATAGCCATAATAAATGCCCACAGACACAAAGATAACAGGCATATATATAGATACTTCTACTTGAAGCTTTCACTTTATCAGGAAATTCTAATGGCTTTTTAGTCAAAGTTATCTTGTCTTGATTGCGGATGCTTGGCTTTGGGCCATCTAATAAATTATTCCTAAAAGACTCTCAATTTTCATTCACAATTTCCTGTCTACACTTATGTCAATTTCTCTCAAAAATTTTCTCAGCTTTGAAGAATGAGCCCTTTTAGCACACAAAGCACATATTTCATGTTTGAGACTGTCCTTTCCATGCCCATAATAAATGTGATCACCAGGAGGAAAGTTACAGCACAAAGGGAGATGAAAATTATAAGTCCACAGGGTGGATTTTTTTTCAACTTTGGATGAAATTTTCAAGTTTCTAAATCACCTGGAAGAAATTAGCAGGGCTCCATTTCAGGGAGAGGTACAGCACAGTTAAAATACCTAAAATTGTGTGGGCCAGGATGGTTTCATGCATTGCTTGTTGTGTATAACTCATTGATGATAAAATTAAGTGCAAATCTAAGTGGATTTTAAGGAAAGCACAACTGAAATGAATTTGTCGTATCTTACAGTAAGGTTTGGTTTTTTTTTCCTGAAGTTTAGGGAATGTTGAAGCATGCAAGAAGTCATCAGGAGAGGAAAAGTGAATATAGAATGAAATCAAGCTCTGAACAGTGTGAAATATTTTTAAAATGCCCCAGTCCCATTGCTGTGGTCTGGTGTTCAAAAAATCTTACCAAAAATTCAAGCTTGTCTGCAATATTTTCAGATGTCAGCTGGAGGGTTCAGTGTAGGATTTACTCTCAGAGTGACTTGTTCTGTTTCTCTGTTTGCTGACAAAGAGCTCTGAACAAACTCTTTTGTTTGAATTGACAACATATTCAGCAATGTATGCAAATGATCCATTATCATTTTATTAATATTTTCCTCAAGGTCATTTGAATGGATTTTATTCATGCAGAGTATAAACAAATTGCAGTGAAGATGAGTCTCCGAAGTCATCTGTGTCTTCCCTCATTCCCCAAAATTTGATATCCACATAACACACACCAGCAACCACTGGAAAAACAAGCATTGGCTTTCACAGGGAAAAAGTTGATGGCTTTTTCTTTCCTGCAGCTCTGAATGATTTCCTGTCAATATCAAGAGATTTGATCATTCGTGACAGTGAGACTTCAGCTGGAGTTGGATAAAGTTGTGCTGTTCCTGCAGGGATGAGGCTCTGGATCGGAGGGTGCTCCTGCCACCTGGAACACTGCTGTGATGGAGAAATCCCCATTTTATAAACCCAGAAACTCATGCTCCAGAGGGAGAGAAGCCGCAGCAGCAACCAAGTCATGCTCTAGGCTGGATTTTTACTTTAAGCCAACTAAGAATTGTACCCTTTGTTAAGACAATTAAGTAGATTTCCTCGATATCTATTAGGACTTGAGTGATGTCTCCATAGGGTGATTCATCCCACCAGAATCTGGGAGGGGGATCAGATGTGGGGAGAGAGGAGGATGAATCACCTCTCTGGGTGCAGATCTTGTTCTGCTGAGTGAGGGAGGAGCCAAGGCCAGCAGGTTTAGTGGGTGCCCCTTTCATAGGTAGGTGTGGTGAAGCCAAGCCTAATCACAGGCTGTCTGCAGGCAGCTGACACCTCTGTTATTAAAGTGATCCCAGTTCTGGGCATAATTGGTTGTGGACAACATGAAAGATTCAGTGTGTTATTGTTAGAGCAGACCACTGGTTACTGCCTTAAAAAGGAAAAGGCAATTTTAACACCCACAAAAATTCCCATGACTTTCTTGTCCCACGGCATAGCAGCCATTCCTCCCAGATCTGTGTCTTCTTCAAACTTACTTCCTTTTCAGTTCTTCCCCTGCACTTCAGACTACTTACACACATATTTCCATTTTATTTTTTCCTTTCACCAAATATGAGCTCTGTCTCAGTTCATCTTCCTTGGCCTGGCAGCCTCTGCAGCTCTGGGTGTCATAACTCACCACTGATGAGTTCTAGAGTTAATCAGCTGACACTGCACACTTCAGCCTGTCAGTTGTTCCCTTCCCATGAATTTTGGCCAATATAAGTGAAATCTGATGGAAGGAAAATATTAATTTCTCACAAGATTGGGTGAAAATGGATGGACTCCCAGGTAAAGAGAGGAAGAATTACTGGTTCCCCTGGGAGAATGGCCCTGACTATTGCAGACACCAAAGTGTGATTTCCCTCCTGTTCTCTTCTGCTGGGCACTGAGAAAATCTCTTTCTGTCTGACATCCAATAGGGTTGGATTCAAACTACAATTTTAACATAATGCTCTACAGTGTGAGACGCAGTTTCCCAAGAAACCAGGTTTTAATATCTCCCATATCCACAGGCCCAGTGACTTTGTCTTCATATAATGTTTTGAGCTTGCTTATTTATGAATTCCACTTTTTTTTCAGGGAGAGGAATCATAGAATGTTTTGCATTGAAAGGGACCTTAAAGATAATCTAATTCCAACCCCCTGGAACCAAAACTCTTCCCTGCTTATCACAGACCATGAGGGTCTACAGGTAAAGCATTGCCCTGTTCTCTCATGCCACTGACAGCCTAATCCAACACTCATCAATTTCGTGTCGGAGTCCTTGCTGCTGCTGCAAAATTAACTTCATGGTGGCCACTCTGGCTGCCACTGATTTGTTCACATGCTTCATTCATAGTGGATGACTCACTTGTCCAGTTTCTTACATGTTTTATAGTCTTCTGCTCAATTTCTCACTGTCCCCCTCAACAGACAGATAAGTAGAATTTACTTTCATTGTGGTGTTTAACACTTAGGTTTCGGCAGAATTAACTTAGATTTTATCACCCTTAATTTCTTCTCTCAGTTCTCTGAACCCTGGAAGTAGATCAGTCTGGGCTGTAGGAGGGCCACTGACTTTGTTTTGCTCTCTTGAAATCTTTTAAGGAAAATCTGCTATAAGTTACATGCATTTTTAAGAAGTTTTTGATTGTTCTGGTTTAAGCCCAGCTAGAAATTAAGAAGCCACTCACTCAGCCTCCCCTTTCTCCATCCCACCCTGGTGGAATGGGGAGAAGAATCAAAGTGAAGTTTGTAGGTTGAGATAAGAACTGTTTAATAACTGAAAAGAAAGTAAAATGCAGTCGTAAAGGTAAATGATAATAAAAAGCAAAACAAAAGTGGTGCAAAATAGAATTGCTCAACACCCACTGACCCCCCTTCCCAAACCAAGATCAGCCCCGTCCCAGTAACTCCTCCCAGTTTATCCACTGGGCAGGCTCTTCTGTGGTGCGGAATATCCCTTTGGCCAGTTTGGGTCACCTATCCCAGCTATGCTCCCTCCAGTTCCTTTTACAAACCTCCTTTGACAGATCACGAGACAAGGAAAAAGTCCTTGACTCTTTAAAGAAAACTTCGGAAAAAACAAAACTCCACCAGTGTGTTATCAACACCACTCTCATTCCAGATCCAAAACACAGCGCTGGAACAGCTACTGAGAAGAGATTAACCCTACCCTGGCTGAAACCAGGACAGAGACCCATCAGTATAAAATGTTTACAAAGGGAAAAAAATTACAAGTTGTTCCATGTAGAGAAGGAAAGAACTAATGATTTGTAGGGGAATAAAAAGGTACCTTAACTTCATGGAACTTCTGAATATTTGGGCCATAAATCTCAAAAATCAAGGAATATTTTGAAACAGGCAAGGCTTCGGAATTTATATTGGAACTATGTCAACTTCATTCAATGTTTTCAGCTCCTGTGGCTGGGGAATAGTTTAACCCACAAAGGCTAGGCTGAAACAAGAACTCAGTTTCCCAAATAAGCAGCATTATTTGGTAATACTAACATAATTTGGTTTTGGTAGCTCATCAGTTGAGTTCAATGGTATGTTCAACTCCTGGCTGACTATAGCTAATTAAGGTGCCTTTTGAGGCCCAAAAATTACATTCTGTACTTCTTTTGGAGCCAAAACCAGCATATGGTGTCCTCTGAAGAATTCAAGTCCTTAAAATTCCCCCTGGTCTTGCCAAAAATAAAGTGAGTGATTTATAGGGACTGAGGGTAACATTTCTCCACCCTCTGAACTCAGAGCGGAGGCACTGCGTGGTGTGAACCTTCTCATCCTGGAGGAGATGTCTACAGTAGGTTTTCTGATACCTTAAAAGCAATTTTTCTCCATGGGTATGAAGTGTTCTGATCTTCTGCAGCTCTGTGCTATCGAGTAAAGTGCCTGAATGTCCATTTTTTTCTGCCTTCTTCCTACAACAGCCTCTTCTGTCGTATCTGGAACTTCTCAAGGAAAGCTCCCACTTAGCAATATGGAATAATGAGATGTTTCCAGCATCTGTTTTTCTTTCCTCACAGGTAAGGACCTCTGTTTAAGGTAAAGCTTCCCATGGTCTTTATGCCCCAAGCTTTGCTGCTTGAGCCTTCTGCCGGTGACATCTCTGATCCGAACGCATTAAGATCACTTCTCCCCAGATGCCTACTGGCTTCTGTTTTATTTAGCGCGCCTGGATGGTTTTCTAGGACTGCATCCAAGGTAGTCTCTGACCTTGCCGGTCCTTTACTCAGCTGTGGTGCACACGGAGCCCTCCAGAAAGACGTGGTCAGTCCCTCGCGCCTTCCTGTGGGACGTGCCATGTGCGCTGAACTTCGCCGCGCTCACTCCTTCTGACAGGATACGCACAGAGGGATGCAACGGTGGCACATTTTTCACAGATGCCTGTGCAAGGCCAAGAATAGGTTCTCACATTCATAAAGCCAGCACAGCCTGCCCTCAGGGAGGTGAGTAACTCATTTATTTTGCCTTTTCTTATCATTATTTCATCTGATCTCTCCTTTTTTCGTCCCTGAGACAGTAATGTGCATCTCAGCCGTGTCTTCCATTCTGGGAATCTCAAAGTACTACACAACACGAGTGATTTCAGCCGCCTGCCACTTCAGCAAGGGCTGTTATTTTCAAGTTTCTCTTTCTGTATTGCTTGGCTTGCTTGGAGAGCAATACGTTTCTTCACATCGAGAAATAATCTACACATTTTTAAGGAGAAATAGATACGGACTTAAAAAGAACTCAGTCACAGTGGAGGCAGGAGATATCCCAGCCAATATTAAAAGTCCCAACCTAGTTATCGATATCAGTGCAGAACCACAAACCCTGCCTGAGGTCATTACAAAGCCTCAGAAATTCATGGGGCAATTTCATCTGCATTTTTGCTGGGTGGGCCATCACCCAAGAGCCAGGAAGACTCCTTGGGAAGGATTACTGAAAGTTACCCTGGCAGGCGGGTACCTTCCAGTAGTCTCAGAGCTTTGGAGGACTTTTTATGTGGAAATTGTAAAAATATTGTTCCTCTACCAGTTATTTTGCGCCTATCACATGGATTCATACCCTATGCTGGGTGCTGATTATCACTGAGGAGTTGTAGCACATGGCATGACAGGATCTGCCTCCATTTCTGGACACTAAAAGAGAATTCTACCAAAAAGCCTAGTAGAAAATGAGCAATATTATAAATCCTGGTGAGTTTCAGTTGTCCCTTGTGGCAGGCTGTACCTTGCTTGTCGGGAATAAGTACTTAAGAGTTTGTTTTCTAAATCTTCCAGTCAGTGTCTGCACTGGAAATTTAAGGGGTCAAGTGCAAAATAAAAATAAAAAGGAGGCAAACCTGGCGTAACTCCATGCTTGGGCTAGAATTAGGCTGGTTAGAACACAGTGCTGATAATGCCAAGGTTGAAAGTTTGATCCCCAAATGGGTCATTCACTTAAGAGTTGGACTCAATGATCCTTGTGAGTCCCTTCCACCTCAGAATATTCCATCATTCTGTGATATTTGCTTACTTTGAAGCTGAATAAAGGTTAATAAAGCGTTGATTATTTTGTATGTGAAACGAATGAGTACGGGATTGAGAAGCTCTATCAGGAGCCATCTGCATAAACAAGTTCGCTCCTGAAACGACACCTCTAATTTTCCCTTGATGATTTTCACCCGTGGCCCTTCATCATCTTGACTGTAACAGGCATGACACAATCTGAGCCTCACCTGCTGTTTCTATCCCTTCAGATCAAGTCAGGCTCTGTGACGGCAGCGAGAGCAATGAGGACTGAAATGAGATCGCTGCGGTGGCTGAAGGGCGTTTGCTGCTGGAGACCTGGCAAAATCCTTTCCCACTGCCAGGAGAGGAGGTCCCCTCCATGCAAGGCATTTCTCTGCTTGTGTCACCTCCCTGCCTGTAAGTTACTGTGTAATTACATCATGGCTGGAAGTATTCATTAAAAAGCTGGAACCATTAGCAGAGGCAAGGCAGCCTCCTTTGTTTTGTGCAAAATTAGATACCAGCGCAAGCCCCAGTTCTAGCTGCATTCATGTCCGTAAATCAAAGTCAAGTATTTCATTAGAGTGTCTGCAGTGTATGTATATAACTCAGCAGCAGAGAGTCTGCTAAGCCTAATGTGTTGCATTTAATTAACATTTAATTAGAGGGTTTTTGTGGGAGGTGCGTAAGTATTTGCCAGGCGGCTCATAAACATGAATCCACATCTCGCTGGCTGGACATCAGTGCTCAGTTCTTCTAAATAAAGGCTGCAAGTTGAAATCATCCTCTCCATCCATGCAGATCTAGTCCCAGATTACTTGAGGATTCATATGTGATTTCAAATTTCAGAGTTTAGTTCTCTATTGGATCTCTCCTGTGGTTTTCTTTCACTGATCTACATAAAGTTGTGTTTGAATGATTATATTTACTCCTCTTCTTGCTCATTTGCGTGGTGAGTAGTTGGGTCATGCTGGAATAAATTGCATGTCTTGTTAAGAAAAAAAATATAAAGCTGAATTTCAGGAGGAAAACTCTTTCAGATTTGTGAGTCTGGAAGCTTTTAAGGTGCTGTGGCAGATGCCTCACAATTTAGGTAGCACAGTAATTCCCATGTGCAAGGAGGAAACTATGACAATTTTCCCCAGTAAAACCATTATTGACAGGGTTTTGGTGGCCTGTGCTAGACCAGATGTCAGAGGATGAGTTCTGATTTTTGACTGATGTCTGTATGAACACTTCTGTGTTCAAAACAGGAGCCAGCTGATCACCCGAGTTCTTCTTTGGAGTCATTGGAGTGAACTCAAATAAAGTACACCCAAGGCAGACACCTTCTCCAAACACTCCCCTATAGGTGAAAGCCACTTGCCTTGGATGGATGCCTTCAATACAGGGGTCTCCACCTGAGCAAGTCACCCCAGGTTCTCTTCACTGAGCCAAGGTCAGGGCATGATTTGCCTGACAAAATATAGGAAACTGTCTGAGCATGATCAGACCTGTGCCATTACTTCTACCAGCTCTGGTGACTTGACATTCTCTTTTATAGGAGGCCAGAAATCCTGTGCAGACATAGACACCTGAAGACAGGTAAGACAAATCCCACCTACACTTTCTCACTGGCAGGTGTAGAAGGACACTGCGAAAATCTGCTAATTCAGGTCAATAGAGGGTGGTGAGAAATAGAAATGAGTTTCCCAGAGAAATTGTGGATGCCTCATCCCTGGAAGTATTAAAGCCAGGATGGATGGGGCTTTGAGCAACCTGGTCTAGCTGAAGAATGGTAATAAAATGGTCTTGTCATTCCCTTCCAACCCAAACCATTCTGTGGTTCTATGATCTAGGTGAAAACCTAAAACTGGTGGGTGTGGATACTCCTCCCTCAGCTATCATGACATGGTTGAAACAAACCCCAGGGTAGTGGCCTTTGCAGGGACATCCTTCTCTCTGCAGACTCTCAGTTTGGGTGATGCCTTTGTATCCTAACACTGTTGCACCCTCACAGGCTGATTGAACTCAGCTGTGAGCCTAAGTCTGGACTATCGTAGGGCACAGATGTGCCCAGTGCTGCAACAGAACAGAAACAGCCCAGAGCTGTGAACTCAAGTGCCCACTGCTGTGGCTGACTGCAGGATCCTGGAAAATTACAACCTAACCCACTTCATTTCTCCCACAGCTTTGTTTCAGAGCAAGGTTTCACCTCATCCTTGTCCTACATGGCTTTTAGCCCGCGCTGTTAATCAGCCACCGCTGTGCTCACCCCGTGGCTGATGGCAGAAGTGACCCATTTGGAGTGGCTGTCCTTTGCAGAGTGCTGCTGTGGCAGGGGGGATGTCACCAGCATGACAGATTTGTTCACCCTGGACTAAACGCATATTCTGGCTAAAAATAAAAGGAAAGGAAAAAAAAATAGAAAAAATTAGGGTTGGTTGGTTATTTCTTTTTCTCCACCTGACCAGCTGCCTGAAGCTTTGCATTCTGAAAAGCTGTTGAGATGGTCTCAACTCATTACTCCTCATTTCTGTGGATGTTTCTGTGAGAAATGATGTTTTTGATCCTTTGTAAGTTGGCTGTCTTTTCCTCATGTTCTCTACACCTGAACTGGTTTTGTTTCATCCCAAATTCAGAATGCCAGGACAGTGCTGGGCCTTCAAGGGAAAGAAAAACAGGAGAGAAAACAAATCCTATTTTTCGCATAGAGGGCTAGAATTTTTTTCATCTGGCACAATAGAGTAAATCCATCATGGTGGAGGTGGTGCTAGATAAAAGAAGGGCAGACAAGGAGTGAGGTGACTGTGGGTCTGATGTAGGAATACTTTCCCACCTGGGCTGGGGGGCTAATGGACTATTGAGGGCCAGATCTCAGCCAGCACGATTTGTGTAGCTCCCCTGAAGTTAATGGAAGTCAATGCTAAATTTCACCCCTTATGGACTAAAAAACCACTGAGCCAAAGGGTTTTTAAATGATGCTGTTCAGTGAGGTGGAGCCATAGATGTGTCTGGCAGGAGTTTATAGAAAACTACAAGTTGTAATAAGCTCCCCATACCCTCCACCAAGGCTTTTCCTTCCTCTTAGGGATGGAGTTCATGAGCTCGGACTGTCTGAGCCTTCCCCTCTGCTTGGAGTTTGTGCAACCCAACCTCACAATTCAGGTCAGGCCCCCCCAGGCCCACAGGGTGAAGCTGGTTTACTCCAGCAGTAGGTTGGGCTCTCCTTGTTTGCTCCTGGTGGGCTTCTCCTGGGAATCAGAAATGGGAGGAGGAGGAGCAGAAAGAAGTAAAAATCACAAAAATATCAGGAATTTGATTCAGTTTGGAGATCTCTGAATTGCCACTGATCAAATCCAAGTGCTTTCTTTGTGTTAAAAATGATTACTTCCATCAGTCTCCAGGAAGGCTTCAAGATGAATCTCCCTCTTTTTGTTGTCTTCATCCTTTCAGATCTGGGACAAATACATTTTTAAAGTTACTTTTATACACCTTTCTACTCCTTTCAGCTTCCTCCTTCGCCACAATCTGCAGGAGAAGGTCCAAAAACAGGTGCTGAGTTAATTTTCAAAGGCAGTACAGCAGGGTTAACTGTTTGTTCTCTCCACTTTGTGTCTTCCAGTTTATTTTCCAGATCAATAGGAAGTTATCTCTGTCTTTATTGTTTCATATTAATACCTGACCTACAGATAAGAAGGAAAACATGACAAGAATACGAGGGAGGGAAGTGTGAAGCTCTAAGTGGCATTTGAAAAGTGTCCACCTTCCAGAGCTGCTGCTTTCCCTGGGTTTGGGCATCATCCCTTCCACAAGTAAAGTGTTCAGTATTTCAGCTGAGCACATTTTGTGGTTGTTGTGGGATCAAGATGGGGCAAAAGAAGAGTGTCAGTATTTGTTGCATGATCACTTTTTGGAACTGCAGGTCTCTGCCACACACTAATGTTGCTCTTGTCTTGTGATCAGAGTTTGTTTTCACTTTACATCTCACTGGTCACTACATTCCCAGATTTCTGAGTATGAGCTTGTGGATCACATGGGATCAAAATCACAGAATGGGGATCATCAAATCAGAATATTGGACGCTGTTGTGCCCAGGGGTGGAGCCACCAGTGCACTCCAAGAGGGGGCTGTGAATGTTCAGCCACTGTCATGCCCATGTTCAGATTTGACTCCTGTATCATCTATATCTAAATCTAATTTTTAAATCTAAATCTAAATCTAAATCCAATCTCAGCCAATCCTGCAGTTGCCTCTGCCCACAGGACAAATCACTCCCTGTCATCCATGAAATGGGGTAACAACTTACCCGGGATGATTTTCTAAGGAAAATAGCATTTTTTTATTTTTAACATTGAAATTTTCATGTGACTATTTCTCTACACCTATTTTTTTGCAACAAAAGCATTGTTTGTCTATCAGCAAAAATTGAAGTGAAAGTCCTTGCTTGCCAACATCCACAATCTTTGTCATTTACACTTCTGCCTTCAGGCAGGGAGCTGGGCAGCAGGAGCCAACCAAGAGTGGGAGGAGAAGGCAGGAAAGAAGTATTCAGCCATGTGGGCAGGCAGCTGATGAGCTAACATCATAATAACTTTGTAAATTCTTGAAACAGAAAAGGAAACTGGAAACAAAAAAAGAAGAAAAAAAGGAAAGAAAAAGGAAAATGAGAAGAAAGAAGGAATAAAAAAGAAAAGAGAAAGAAGAAAAGAAAAAAGAGAAAAGAAAAGAAAAGAAAAGAAAAGAAAAGAAAAGAAAAGAAAAGAAAAGAAAAGAAAAGAAAAGAAAAGAGAAAATAAGAAGAAGAAAAAGAAAAAAATAAAAGGAGAAAGAAAAAAGGAAAAAAGTGAAAAGTGAAAGTGAAAAGTGAAAGAGAAAGAAAATGAAACAGAAAATGGAAAAGAAATAGAAAAACAAAATTGAAAAGTAATAGAAAGAAAAATTTAAAAAAGGGGAAAAGGAAAAGGAAGGGGAAAAGCCAGTTTTGTTGTAGGGCACCATTACTTGTTAATCTGCAAGATGAAGCATCTTTCTGGAGAAAGGATTTCCCATTTTCAGTGATTTCTTCTGCATTTTTGGCAGTCACTTCTGCCCCACTCAACCTTCCTTGTGTCCTCTGCATCTGGGTTATTCATGGCCCCACTTTCACTTCAGCCTGGAATTTAAACCTCCTGATTGATTCCTGGCATCAATCCTGGCCCCACAACTCCTTTGTGCTGCTTTGGGGCAGACAGGAGTTGTTTTCCAGCCTCTCAGCTGGTCCAGAAAATCCTGTATTTCAGTTTGGCTTTCACACTGGTTTTTCAGTTATATTTTCCTTTAAAGTATGGTCATCCATTCAAAGAAACTGATTTTGCTCCAGCTTTTCTGGACAACAAAAAGCAGAAACGCTACAGCACAATTCAGTCACCCCAAGGAAAGGAGCTGTGCACAGGGATTATTTTTGCCCAGTTTGGATCTGTGATTTACCTGCAAAAGGCTCGACTTCAATTTTTTTGCTTCATCCTGAGAAACAGCAAGGTGAAATCTACCCCAGGCTTTTGCTTTGCTTCAGCCCCTAGTCAATCTTAGCAGCCACTTATTGCTCCATATTTTACCAAGCAGAAAGAGATTTTACCTTAATTATTTCCTCACGCGCCTCTGAGAGATGCAGGAATAAGGCAAACAGAGAGCCAGTACAAATGATCAGTACAATGAAAATTAAGGCATCGATTTTCTCTTCTGTGATATAGTAATTTAAAATCTGTGTCCTTTTCCAGCTGCGTGATGGTCACGCATCTGTGTTTCCCTGTGTGACGTGCGAACAAGGCTCTCGGTGGAAGGTGAAGTGGGAAGTGATGTGACCAGGTGGCTGTTTCTCCTGACTGTTGTAGAATCCTGCCTTACAGTAGATGCCTATTATTGGAATTAGCTGCAGGAATTCTGCTGTTAAAACTGATTTTCACTTTTTTTTTTTTTCCATGTAACTCACAGATGAAAAGATGTTTTGAGTCCCATACACGGATATTTCATTACAGGGCAACTGGGAAGTCACGGCCCTAAAAATTTGGAATTATTGCTGTGAATTTATCCCAGTGTTCAGCTGTTCCAGATTTACTGCCATATGTTGGCCTTTAGTGCAGCTCCCCCCGTCCCCCACGTTGTTAGCAGCCTCAGGTGTGCAGAACGGCTCCATGAATCCGTGAATGTGATAAATGTTATCCATTACTGGCAAGATTGTTCCGCGTCTCACTGCAGTTGGTTTCACTACAGAAATGCTTCCAGTAAAGCAGGGCTTTTATTTATTTATTCCAGGGGTTTCTATGATTACACAACTTCTCTGGCCAGTGCATTTGTCATTAGTTATTGGTTATTTAAAAAGTTATCCAGTGCTGTTTTCGTATTAAATCCATTGTCTGCTCTCCTCAGGGGTCTCACCAGGAAGATGACTTGTGATGTGTGTTTGAAACCCTTCAGCTTGGCCAAGTGGGTGCAGACCAGGAGAGCAGAGGGAGCTCCTGATCCTTCAAATCCTTCTCCCACACGGTCTCTTAGAGCAAGCACCATGTGCAAGGAAAGGCCTTTGGGGGATTGAGGTAGTTGCTAGAGTTCCTAGAGTTTCTAGAGAGGGAATAAGTCATGCCAGGGACCATAATTATTATTTTTCAGTATCCTCCAGCCTTCCCTGCATTGGTTAATGTATCAGTGTATCATCAACTCTCCCATCCTCCTGCGAGGTGCTGTGGAGCTGCTTCAAAATCCACCAGCCACTGCTTCCCTTTGAAAGTCACCGTGCTGTAAAAGTAAAAGCAACTTTCTGATTTCAAAAGCTGCTCTGAAACTCCCAAAGCCCCTTATGTCAAAACCAATCACGTTTTAAGTGCAGGTAAGTACCAGCTGTGGCTGAAATTCCAATGATCAGGCTGTGGAGGCAAGAGGGAGAGAAAGGGAAGGGAAGGGAAGGTGCGGGAAGGGAAAGGAAGGTGGGGGAGGGGAAGGTGCGGGAAGGTGCGGGAAGAGAAGAGAAGAGAAGAGAAGAGAAGAGAAGAGAAGAGAAGAGAAGAGAAGAGAAGAGAAGAGAAGAGAAGAGAAGAGAAGAGAAGAGAAGAGAATCAATCATAGAATCTCCCTGTGACTTTTCCTTGCCCTAATCATAGTTACTCTGGGTTTACACCCACCTGAAGTAACAAGGAAGCCTAAAGTCCCTGTGGGAGAGAAATGAAGATGTTTTTGTTCTGTAAAAGAAAAGACCTAAGAATTTTTAACAAGCAAAGTGCTGATGAACCCATGAATCATAGAATGATAAAATCTTAGAATGGTTTGTGTTGGAAGGGACCATAAAGATCATCTTGTTCCAAAGCCCAAATTTTAAATGTTAATGATCCTTCTGCAGGTTCATTCATGGCTGTTCTAGGCTTAGTGATGGCACATCTTGTCCCTTCTCTAGTGATTTGGTTGGGCCGTGTTAATTTAATTTTGTTTTCAAGGCTGAAAAAGCTGTAAGATCCCTGCTACGGGTTGGACCAATTTATCTCACATGGATTTCCATATTGAAGAAACTCACCCAAGCCATGTGTGATGAACTCTTCAGAGAAAAACCCAAAAATTGGATCGGTCTGCTCTTGGACCTGTCTGGGGGTGCAGTGGCTTCAGGTGATTTTCATTTCAGGGTCCCACCACGATGCTGAGGGTGCTCTTGAGCTCAGCAAAGCGGGTGGTGCTTTTTATTGCATTAGTGCTGTTACAGGAGCTGCTGTGACTGCACACTGACAAGAAATCACTTCCTACCTGCTTCAGTTTCCCCAGGCATTTCGTTTATCTGTAGAACTTCTGCCTGGCACTGGTTTTGGGTGTTGCTCTGTGTTGCTAAACAGCTGCTCTGTTCCACATCTAAGTGGGCCACCCTCCATTCTTGAAAAAAAGCCCTGAATCAGAAGAGGGTGTTTGATTCACCCAATGTGAAACATCGCTGTCCTCATTTGAGTCTGCAGGGGTCACTTAGAGAGGTCTCTCTGAAAATGTCTGAACACGTATTGCTCCTTTTCCTCCTCTGTTCCTGTAGCAGCAAGGATTCACACCCTTTCCCATCACATTTTCTGCCATTCAGTGGGCACTGTGGTTCTGCCTGCGTGAGTCCTTCTGCAGAGCGACAGAGAGGAGGGGAGGAAAGCTGCTGTGTTTTCTGTCAGATGGAGTTTGGTAAATAAGTGTAAATAAGGCTTACAGAGCCATCCACAAGTTTAAAAGGATCCAGCCAGAAATAGCAAGCTGGCAGGGCGGGCTCTGCTCGACAGCATCACCCTTGGCCATCGAGTTTCTGTTTGTTTTTTTCTTTTCTTTTCAGTGACTGAAGCAAAAGCTGATGGAAGAAAATGTGTGTAAAGGTCCAGGAAGCGACCTGGAAGTGAAAAAGCAAGAAGAAAGGCTCAGAAATTGTTGTATCTCAAACAGGGGCTGGGCAGCTTTCTTTACTCCTACATTTCCTTTTTTCTGTGTGTAAGGTATCATTATTTTTGTTTGTAGGAGAGCAGGGAAGCTCATCTAACACTCAGATCCATTACGTGACATGCTTTTTCATAAATGAATGACAGAGGAGGTTTTTTTTCTGTCACAGAGAGAGCTCCCAAAAATGGCTTGATATAAACGCCTTCATCCAAAAACTTTCCATGGAGCTTTCTGGGAGGATGAGAGATCACTCTGGACATGTGCTGGATCAAGGGGCCTTTGATCCATGATCCCAGCTGATCCAAAACCTGGGCCCATCCCCATGGGCACAGCATTACCCAGCAAGCTACAGAGAAAGACACCTTTATATGGTGCTTAAAGAATAATGAAGGACATTTTACAACCTTCTTAGACCTCTCAGTAGACAGGGATTTCTTCGAAGAGGCCAAATAGTTGTCAGAGTGAGTTTGCACCGAATTACAGAGTGTTTGAAATAGCTGGGACTGGAGAGGTTAACAGATACTCTCATTAAAATTCAGTCCTTTAAACTGAAATATCCTGAAATCTGCTGCACTTCGCACCACATGAAAGTGGGTGTAACAGCAAGGAAATAAGTTGGAGTTCTTCTCTGCTTAAAGTGTCGGGCAATTTGCAATGCAATGTGCAATATTTTGGTGTGAAGGCATCAACTGGCCTTTCCCAAAGCAAGCTGGGCAGAGATTTAAATTTACCCTGGCAAAAGACCTGGTCCCAGGAGTTCAACAGATATGGGGCAATGCCCAAGGACCACAGTGCTCCTAAAGAGTGACAGAAACAAGCTTTGAGCATCCCCTTGCAGTTCAGTTTCTTGGTTCCTGCCAGCGCCATATATGTCTATTTATAATTGCAACTTCCCTCAGTTAATCATGTCAAAAACGGCATTTTTACCTCTGGGAACTGTATCTGATGTAACAATCTTTGCAAAATTGTTAATCCCCAATGTGAATCCCCAAGTAAACTGATTTCGGTGCCGGCAGCACAAAATAAGCTCAGACCTTCCATTAATTGCAGCACAAACCACGGCAAATTTTGAGCTGAATTTAGATGTATAAAAACATTCCTGGTACTTCAGGGAATAATATACACACAGCTTCAGACATCATGTGAGTGGGTAGCTGCTGAGCACAGGAGCCATCCACTAGTTGGTGGTAATTCGTGAACCAGAATTTTATCATTTACTCACATGGAAGCAGTTCATGCAGAAGCAGTGGGGCCAGGAAAACGGAATGTGTTAAAAAGAAATGACTCTCAAGGAATATTTTGCTCGTGGTTGTCTTGCCTTTCCCACCGAAGGCTGCCCAGACAGATCCTGCTCTCATGGCACTGCAAATCAGCACCCATTGGATACAGGGCTCAGCATTGCCACTTCTTCGAGAAATAGAAACGATTGATGATGTCAACTGAAACGACACCTCGGCTGCAGAAACCCCAGCAATGCAAAGGACCATGTGGAGAAGCTGAAATGGCTGTTAGATACCTGGAGATTTCAATTTGTTCCAGCCTTGGCCCTCTCTAGTCCACCTTCGCAGGGAGCAAGAGAGTATTTCGCGAGGAAAAAAAAAATAACACCAGCAGTTTCATGCTACATCTCACAGGGAAAAAAAAAAAACAAAAAAAAACCAACAAAAAACAAACCACCAAACTAATAAAAAAAATCAGACAGGTAAAGATGTTAGAGTTTCACAGTGTCCTTGTTCTCAAGGTCAAACCTTTCTTCTGTGAGGACAAGGGCAATGAGCCCATGTCCAGCTACCTGCAGATCCTCTGTCTGAACAAATACTGTGAGTCCTGCCCCTGACTCCTCTGTGCTCTTGCTGGCACAGATTTGGAGGTATCAGGACTTGGGAGCAAACCAGGGAGCTCAGTAATTTGACAGGGTAGAAGGAGTCCTACGATCCCAGGTGATTTACCCCTCCAGACCTTGCAGTACTCCTGGAGGGTGCTGAGGCCCTGGCACAGGGTCCCCAGAGAAGCTGTGGCTGCCCCATCCCTGGAAGTGTCCAAGCCAGGTTGGACACGGCTTGGAGCAACCTGGGATAGTGGAAGGTGCCCTGCCCTTGGCAGGAAGTTGTGACTCCATGATCTTTAAGGTCTGTTCCAACTCATTTTATGATTCTATGACTTTCTTCTCAGGAGACAACCCATCTGTTGCCTCCCAAGACACGTCGTAGCTCAGGCAACACCTCCCTCCAAGACCGTCCCCCAGGTGCTGGCATGGGTGGGGCTGCAGTATTGGTCCTTCCCTGGAAATAGTGAATTTAGAAGTGGAAGTTGAAGCACTGAAGCAGCACAAAGGCATCTGGGAGGAGTCATCAGCAGCACACAGGAGTTGCTTTCCATCTGTTCATGTTTCAGGAAAATGCGCTGCATCCTTGAATATCTGTCCCTGCTGGTCCTCATTACACGCTGCTCAATTGCTTTGGAGACAAAATAGCAATTTCTTAATGCTCCATCTTCCCTCCTTCCCTTTTTTTTTTTTGCTGCATGTGTCTTAAATTAAATTCAGATTTTAAATCACAGGATGGTTTATCACCTTTTTCTAACAGACAGGCTCTCCCTGGTTAAACAGATGATTTACCTGTAGCTTCACCCCTCGGGGAATGAAAGTCTCCTGCACTGAATGGATGATTTGGGGGTCTTCTTAGAAGCTGGTGAGCAGTGTAAAAGTCCCCAGCTCCTATGATTTAAAACTCAGTATGCACATCACTTCAGGGAATTTTTGCTTTTTCCAAAGGTATTATGGACTGTCCCTGGTCTGTGCTGGTTTAGGACCTCCGTGTGGTCACTGTGGTCCAGGGAAGTGGCTGGGTCACCACCCCTGGAGGTGTTTAAGACCTGTAGCTGTGGCACTTGGGGACACGGCTTAGTGGTGGACTTGGCAGTGCTGGGGTTGGACTTGATGATTTTAAAGGTATTTTCCAACCCAAGTGATTCTTTGATTTTGCCTTGTTACCAAATCCATTTCCTTTGGAGAAGACTGAGTCCAAATTGCACCTCAAGGACCAGGACTGCAATGTAACCTGAGAACTTAGTCTGGCTGAGAGATCGATTGGCTCTGTCCGTGATCCAAATACTCTGAAAGATGAGGGAAACCAAAGCAAAGGAGGAGCTAAGAACCAGCAAAAGGGTTTTTATATACTCAGTGCAGTGGAAACACTTAAAGAATCATAGAATCATTAAGGCTGGAAAAGCCCTCCAAGATCTCCACCTACCAAACCCAAGTAAATGGGAAATTACCACTGTGGTGAATTCAAAAGCAGGCTCAGTATTCCTGTGAAAAACAGTTGAGCATGATTCAGAGCACAGGACATTTCCACTGTCCTAGGGCAAATAGAAATGCACCTCTGTGAAGTAAGGGAGGGTGTAAATCAGTGTTCATTGTTCTGCTCTTGGGACCAAAGGGAGCAGTCCCACAAAATAAAGCACAGTTGAGTGCCTTTTGTGAGGACTCCTCCTGGGTTATCTTGGGCAGGTGATTCCAGTTTGCCCTGGGGAAATATTGCCAGTGGATCAGGTGGAGCAAAGAGCAGCTGGTGGGAAAAGCTTGGCTTTGAGAAATGGAAATGGAAAGGTGTCAAACACGTTTGGGACTTCACTCCCCAGGCTGCAAAGTGGGAGTGAAAGACGAGACACAAATAAATCTTTGCATTAAGCTGCCCTTGCTGCTGCTGGAATCTCCTGCTGCTTCTCTCAGGCAGCCTTTGATGAGCCTTGGAGTTCTGCAAAGGTGTTTCTGCAGTGGGCACATCTGGTTCTGTACAATTTCACTCCTGCCTTGAGGGATCGGTGCTTATTTTTACGATTTTTGCTGTCTTTTCCCATTTTCTCTCTGTCTAATATAGAAGAGGCTCCCTTCTAAATATCTTTAAGAAGAGATCAAGCAGAATATGGACAGTTTTGCAATTGGATTTGCCTCCTTCAGAGGCAGCTTTGTGTTATAAGTTAAACCCTTTGTGGAAGCTGGGTTTTGCTGGAGAAATGGAAAAGTCACATCTGGTTATGCCCTTAGACTTAACAGTGGGTGTATCAGAGCTCCCTTCTGCCCTCTCATCCAATCTGTGCTCATCCTCTGGACCAGATAAAGTCCCTTTCCCCAGGGTGTGGGTGCTGGAACTGAGATAAGTCAGGACAAGCTCTGGATGCTGCTTCCAGTCCAGGTTTGACGAAAAAGCTGTGCAATTCCAGCTTTGGGTTCTACAAAATGTCTGTGGTTGTTGTCTGTGCTTCTCTGTCTGTCTGAGATCCTCGCTGGAGTACTGAATGGATGCTACTCTACTCAGCAATTTTGGGAAACATGGAATTTCAAGGGAGATCAGAAGGAAGAAAATAAACAGAGGATTTGTTAGTGCATACAAAAAAGAAGAGTGAGACCAGGAGAGCCCTTGTCAGCTGGAAGTGGCTTTCCTGGACGTCTCTCTTCATCAATTCTTCTCAACATTCAACTTCATTGGCCTCTCAATATCTGCATAAAGTTTAGTGTTACATGAAACAACATTCAGTATCCAGAAAATGAGAGCAAAAATCAACCCAAAGCAACACCAAAACAACCCCTCAGCACTGAGGAATGTAATGAAATCAGACATTTTTGTCGATTTCTCTCATAGAATATTTTTTAAAGCCACAGTTTGTATAAATATCAGCAAACTTTCCAAATCTTTAATGGAAGGGAAACTGATACCAATTATGTGTTTAGTAATCCTCTCAAAAGATAACAACAACAGCCTTAATGACGTCAGGCCTATCTGCTGTAGAGAAAAGACATTAAGAAGCAATCACAAACAAAAGCAGATCTCTACCTAATGCTCTGTTCACTGGGAGGGGGAAGGCAGATTATTGTGATTCAGGGGCTTGCTGTGAGGAAAGATAAACTGGAGATGGGTTCACCACACATATTTTGGTTAAAACACCAGTGATGTGTGAGTCCTGACTCTCACCAAATGCATTTGTCAGCTAAAAACTCGCTGAAGAATTACAGGCAGAGGAAAATCTCACACAACTCTCGGGGCTTGGTCCTCCGCAGACTTTTATTTCTCCTCCTGAATTTGCAGTGTAGGGATAATTAGCAAGATCTGCAATGTTCTGCTGCTTCTCCCTCACTGTGAAAATCAATGTTTCCAGCCTCAGGATAAGGAATAGCACATGCCACATATGCTTAGGCAGGATCTGTGTGCTCTTTAGCTCTTCTAATGAGAAGCAGGATGTATCTAGAGTCAGATTGAAGAGGATCCAAACCCAGCAAGTGTAAACAAGCAACGTCAAATACACAGGAATAATAGTGATGTAATTTAAAAAAACCCAAAAAAACCCCAAACCAAACCAAAACAAACAAACAAACAAACAAAAAAACCCACAGCAAGTGGAGTATTTATTCACAACAGCAAAAATATTTGTAAATCAATTTTTAATGACATAAGCAATGTCAGTATTAGGAAAAGAGTCTTTTATATTTGCATGATTGAATAAATATATCAGCATGTATAGTGAGCCAGGAGAGTTATTGAGTCTCAGCTTTATGAGAAATTCAGTAGTTCTGATTTTTTTTCATTGCAATCTGTAATATAATGCTATATTTTGATTTTTTGCTTCTCGTGCATTTAAAAAAGCATCACATTTTTTGGTCAATGAGAATATATCACTGAAACTATTCCAACATTTATTTTTGTTTGACTTCTAGTATTTCATTTTTACTAGATAAAGCCGTAGAATATGGAATTATAATAAGAAGGTGAATATAAAATTAAACGTGAAGATAAATGCCACATAAAAGAGAACATAATAAATAAGCTTCTAACATAAAATAAATCAGAATAAACAATGTATCCTAAATATATATTTCAAATAGAATAACTCTACCAACTAAACACTGAAATATATCATGTAAAAGCTGGTTTTAAGCAACGTCAAATTGAAATCAGCGCATTCCTCAGGAAGGCTGAGATTTTGATGACTTCGCAAATCACGATGGAAAATGTTTTGCCAAAACCCTGCAGAACCGAGCTAATACATTTTGAAAAGCATATGCTGAGAAGCAGTTTGGGATGACATGCTTGGGCCGAGTGGATAACAAGACTATTTCCAGCTAATTTCAGATGGGAAAGCAGATGGGGCTGTTTCTTGCTGTTAGACTTCTGTGGTCACAGTCTCTCGAGGGCTGAACTTAAACATCTGAGTCCTTGTGATTATTATTATTATCACAACTAAAAATAATGTGGCCAGGTCTGCATTCCCAACTTATATCCCACTGTGAAAAAGGCAGGAAGGTTTCATCACTGCCTGGAACATCTGTAACCCATCAGAACTTTGGGTGCCACACGTGTGGTACATCTCATCTGCACCCAGAGCCGGGGTGTGCTTGCAAACGTGTGGAAGCTTTGCACTCTGGGAGTTCCCAGGGTGTCCAAGGGATCTGAACAGGGCTGGCAGAGGTGACAGAGGACCTACAGCAGACCTGCTCTCTTCGGGATTATCATCAGTGTTTGAAGGGTTTCAACGTGCCCACGCTGAGGTGATAAAATCCCATATTGTGTATTTGGGATGTGGGTCTGTCTGTGAGTGAGAGGTCCAGGCTTCACATGCAGCCAGCAGGGATCCTGTGGAAGTTCATCAGTGGCCTGAGCTGTTACAGGCGGCTGTAGGAACAATTTGTCCCCACACTGCACGTCCTGCACGGGGAGCACAATGTGACTGGCTCACACTGAAACATTAGTGGTTTGGGATGGAAGGGACCTTCAAAGAACACCTTGTCCAACTCCCATGACAGAAGCAGGGACATCTCCCATGATCCCACATTGTTCCTAACCCCATCCAACCTGACCTTAAACACTTCCAGGGACGGGGCAGCCACAGCCTCTCTGGGAAACCTGTGCCAGGGCCTCCCCACCCTCACAGGGAAGAATTTATTCCTAATGCTTGATAATCTAACCCTACTCTCCTCCAGTAGAAAGCCATTCCCCTTTGCCACATCCTTGCATGCCCATGTCCCTCTCCAGCTCTCTTGGAGCACCTTCAGGCACTTGAAGGGGCTCTAAATTTTCCCTGGAACCTTCTCTTCTCCAGGCTGAACAATCCCAGCTCTCTCAGTCTGTCTCCATATGAGAGATGCTCCACTCCTCTGACTCTGTTTGTGGCCTCATCTGGACTCGCTCCAACAGCTCCACATCCCTCTTGTATTGGAATGCAACACTCCTGGCAGGGTAGAGGGAAAGAATCTCTTTCCTCAACCTGCTGCCCACGTTGCTTTTGATGCAGTCTAGGTCACAATTTTCCTTCTGGACTGAAAGATCACATTGCCAGCTCATTTCCTGTCTTTCATCCACCAGTGTCCCCAAATCCTTTTTTTCCAGGGTTGCTCTCAAGCAATTAATTTTTAGTCTGTGTTGGCACTGAGGATTGCCCTGACCTGAGTACAGGACTTTGTGTTTGGCCTTGTTGTATTTCCTGAGTTTCATCGTGGACCCCCCTGACACCTCTCTTCAGGATGACAGCTTCCACTCTGAGGTTTTCTGGAATGTTGATCAGAGGTTTATCTGGATCTGGGACCTCAGATAGCTCAACCAGGGGTGATTCCAGAGCAGACAGCAGGTGACCTCTTGGGGTGGCCTCATTCATAGCACACCATGACAAATGATGGCTGATTAGAACCAGTGGCCACCTGGAAGATTTCAAGCTTTGAAATGCTGCTTTTGTTTGAATCCCTCCTTTCCCCTGAGATGTGCTGAGAGGATCCTTTTGCTGGAGTGGGCTGCACATTTCACTGCCTGCAGTGGCAGGGATCACACCAGCCAATCCCACTGGAGGTGTAACTGATTCAAAACCGTTTAACTGCACTTCAAGATGGAGTGACAGGCAGCTAAACCTCCAGATACATTTCAGAAATGGGTTTTTACCTTGATTTTCATGTTTAACATGATCACACTGCAACTGTCCGTCTGTCTTAGCTGACTGTCAGTCTTGCTTCCCCCTCCTAGGACTGTTTCTGTCTGCTTGCCAGTTTCAATGAGACTGAAAGAATTACTCAAATTCCCAAGAATCTGTTCCTAGAGATGAACAGAAGACTTCATCTGTTGGCCTTTGGAAGGCAGGGTTTCAGCATGAAAACCAGAATTACCCATTCCTCTTGCCCTGGTGGCACATCAGTCGCTGTGTGTCCGTGCTGAGGGCACTGCTGCTTCTTCTGCTTCCTGATAAACTGATCATGAGGGTACCTGAGAGGGACTGGAGACAGGGTGGATGGGAGTTCAGGGGTTCTCAGGAAGAACTGGAGGGATCTGGGGACTTTGAGGGTTGTGGAGGCCTGGAGATGTAGGGATCTGCAGAGCTGATGCATTGCCAGACTTGGGACTTGGGAAGGTCCTTCGTGTATCTCAGCAGGAGGAGATGGTTGTGTACATGAGAGGAGAGCTGGGGATGTGGTGGCAGGATTGTTTACAAAATAATGGGCACAATTCTGTAGAAAATCTGTCTTCTTCTAATCCTGCTGCTTATGAATATCTGGGTGGCTGATAAGCAAGACCATTCACTGTTCCCTTCTCAGAACTGAACACTGCGTTTACTGTGGCATCCTCTCCACAGGGCTGTCCCTGCTGCTTTTCCTTTGGTGTTCATTTGAGCAGCTAATGGGAGCATTTTCCTAATCAATACTGGTAGATTCCTGTTTAATTAATGTAGCTGAGCTGGAGAAAGAATAGGGTGGGGCACTGGTAACATTCCCCCATGGCTGAGTGTTTGAGGGGGTAAAGGCAGAACTGCAAACCAGAAATCACCACCAAGGGCATACAATGAAAACCTTCAGCTGGAGCCTGTTTCCATCCAGAAAAGAGGAAAAACACTTCAGGGTCATCATGTGAAAGTGGTAAAGGTACATTATGAAACCAGGAATGCTGAGAAAAAATAGGAATTGTAAGGTTGAGTGAAATGACTCAGATGATGCTTCTCTTTACTACTGGCTATCCCCTGACACGCGCTGGCAGCAGTGGAAGCTCTGCTGGGTGATTGGTGCTGGGATATATCCCTGGCTCTGGAACACGGACACCCCTGGACATCAAGACACGGGTGGCTTCAGCAGGTTTCAGTGGGTTGCCCATGTACAAAATGCTTTAGAGCAGAAATAAATCCTGTCCACAACACTCTTTCTGATAGGAAAACTTCGTGTCGATCCATTCTAACCTCTCCATAGCACAGGGTTGGTAAAATAACACTGATTTTCCCTGTTGGCTTCACAAAGAGATCTGGCAATGTGTCATGGACAGAATAGATCTGTTCAAATGAAACCACCCTGACGAACAGCATCCTTCTTAAAATTTAAATTAACTGTTTTTCCCCGCCTAATAATACCAGTCACAGAGCCAAATTCTTATCTGTGCTTTCCCTTTGTTTCTTTTGTTTATTTAATCTGATTTAATTTAATCAACCATTTGTTTTTGGAGCTGTGTGTATGAGTCCATTAAAGCACTGAGTGCTATTTTGGAAGTAGAGATTTGCTGTCCTTTTTTTTGTCTCTTTTTCCTTCTGGTTTCCACTGCTCCTAATGAGGTGCAAAGTTGACAGTTGAGAAGATTCCTTCTCATGTGTCTTTTCAGTCCAGTCTGCTGGATAAAGACTGTTCAAAAATTAATTGAGGGCTTCAGGATTTGCCTTGATGTGAAGTGAGGCTCCCAAAGGAAAAAAAAGATTGTAGGAAGGAAGGGTTCATGTCCTGTGCCCAGAGTTGAGCTACCTTTCCTGGGAGTCAGAATTTTTCTCTAGATTTTCATGGCTACAACACCACTGAAAATACTCATGATAGAAACAGCTCTGCTTGAGCACTGTGAGCAAAATCACAAAACCATCAAATATAGAATGGTTTGGCTTGAAAGGACCTTAAACATCATCTTGCTCCAACCCCCTGCTATGGGCAGAGATATCTCCCAGCTTACTCAGAGCCCCATCCAGACAGGCCTTGAACACTTCCAGGGATGAGGAGTCCACAACATCACTGGGAACCTGTGCCAAAATCAAAGGTTTTTATTCTGACTGATGATGAGCGAAGGCTGGGAAGGGCCGAAGAGGAGATTCCAGGGAAAGAAACAACGTGGAAGAAAGGACAACCACGGGCAGAGGGCTGAAGGGACAGCCCTGAATTATCAGGCTTATCTCTGCTCTTTGGAGAGGTGAGAGATGTGGGGATAGCGAACATTGCTGCTTGGAGGGGCTGAAAGAGAGGATCTTTGGCCAAGCTGTTGGATTCTCCCTCAGCAGTGCTCCTTGGTGACGTCGCGCTTGGCTGCCCGGATGCCAAGTGCCACGCGGGTAGCAGGCGTCTCCTCGGGGCGCTTCAGACCCCCCAAGCCAGACCCCCAGTTGCAGCAATGGCAGGCAGTTGCCTTAAGCAGTGTCCCAAGCAAGTTCAGAGTGACACAGAAGAGCCAGCAAAAAGGATGACTTAGCCGCCTTGCAGACCAACCCAGTTTATTAGGCCAATGGGAAAGGCAAGCTAAGCCTGGCCTCTAAGGCTTGCACCCCTAGGAGCTTGAACCACAAGGGCTCTGCACTCTAAGAGGTTTGGGCCAGAGAGACCTCTCAAACAGAGGTGACAAGGGGTTTTATACCCCTGAGGTCTCAGGGGAGGGTTCGTGGGTGCAACCTATAAGGGACTTACAAAGGAGCGGTTTAGGGATGAGGGACATACAGAGCAACCAAGGGGAAAGCAGGTGGGAGGGGATACATTCGAGAGAACAAATCAATAACAAAGTAACATGGAACTTGCTGGAACAGAAGGCAGGGTCTGGGGAAAACTGACAGGTGAGGGAGACAACTTCTTGATTAACCCGGGGAGTGGCTAACAGACTGACACGGGGAGCAAACCAAGAACAAATGGGGCTACACAGAACAAAGCAAAGTACATTTAACACGAAAACCCGCCACAATACCTTGGGGCTTTTCTTAGTTCTGGCACAGAGGAAAAAAGTGTGCTCAGGGATGTCTGATCGTTCCTGCTGTCCATCCCACTCTCCTCCTGCAGGCGGGATGGAAGGACACAGCTGTGCCTGCAGAGAGGGAGGCTGGATCTCAGCAGCAGCAGGGAAGGGGACAACATTTAGAAAGGCTCTGCTGAGCACCATGTCCTGCCAGCTGCTGCATCCAGAGCTGTCCCCTGCTCTGCACCATCACCTGGGGGCTCAGGATGGCTGCAGTGCAGAGCAGGACAGTGCTGGGAGAGACTTTTACACCTGCCAGGCTGCTGGTGTGACACAAGGTGAGAGTCAGCATGAGGAGTCTCTTATTCAATATAGGACTTGACAGGTCTGTGAACCTGGAGTTCTCCCCAGCCACAGCCCAGCCCAGGTCCTGTCAGCTGGTCCAAAGTGAAAAATTGGGTAGGTTTGGCCGGGTATCAGCAAAACAAATGGGACTTATCAGAAACTCAAAGGTCAGAGCTTGTCACTTAACGAAATTAGGTGGGAACTGCTTGCGAGCACCACGACAGAAGCTGTGCGCTGAGATACAAAAGAAATAATTTGCAGTGTTGCCCACAGTGTTTTCCTTGTCTAAGCTTAGGACAGTCATCTTCATCAGCCTTTTAAATTGTGGGGGGAGCATCTAAACACAGTACACTGAGGGGCTGGTGTAAGTGGTGACTTTATAATAACCATTAATTAATGTTTTCGTCTCTTTTTAACAATTCTAAAACATAACTGTTTCAAGTCATCTACAAACATCTTTTTCATAGTAGTATTTATTGCAATTTAAACATCCCAGGGTTCTCAGTCCTGCGTTGTGTTTCTGCCAAGTGCAGTGTGTGAGTGACACAGCAAAATCTCAGCAGGAATTTGCTCTGTGTGCATTATTCTTCACCTTACTTCAGAAGTTATCAGGCTGTGGAGCTGGACACAGTGCCCCTGCAGCGACCCCATTACCCTTCCCCTTTGTGTCTGGTAAGAAAGGAGTAGAGGAGCCTTAGGAATGAGAGGGAAAAGGTGTAAGGGGCAAAGAATCTTTGTGGCAGAAGCTTCTTTCTGCTCTTTGATTTCCCCACTCCCTGCCTGACTCCCCTGTGGGGCAACCTCAAAAAAGATGAGATGTCCCTGCTCTATTTTCAAAGCTCTTCACTTCAAGGTCTCAGTCTGCAGCAGCTGTTGGCCATCCCCAGGCCTTTTAGTCAGGACAAGGACATGGGGAATAGGGATAAATAGGGATGGAGATTGCAAGGATCAGATGGGGAGAAGAGCAATTCAGGAGAGGAATGTGACCTGGAAGGACAGACCATGAGTTTTAAGGTGAAGTAGACAGGGAGGGGAGAGAATTACTTAAAGGTTTAAGGAGATCAGATGGAGTGGGGTAAATGGAAAGGAAAGAGGAGAAAATATGTTGGACAAATGGAGTTATGGGAGAGGAACTTCTCTGGAACCTCTGTACCCCCAGGGTATTTCATTCTCTACCCTCATATATCCTGTTTTTTTCCCTTGAAAATCCTGTGCCTCATTCTGGAAGGTTATTCCTTAAGGAAAGGGTTCTGGCAGTGTCTAATTTTCTTATACTTTGCTCTTTTGTCTGAGCTTAATCTGCATGGATACTGTCCTTGGAGAGAAGATGAGGGGAACAGGAACTCTCAGCAAAATAAATGTGGGACCACAAATGAGACACAGAGGAAGGTGGAGTCCACATCACCTCTGGATTCCCCAGTTCAGTCTGCCCCTCTACGTGTTTGTAGTTTATAGAAACCCCTGGAAAATTCCTGAAGCTGTGGCTGCCCCTGGATCCCTGGAATTGTCCAAGGCCAGGTTAGACAGGGCTTGGATCAACCTGAGACAGTGGAAGGTGTCCCTGCCCGTGGCAGGGGGTGGGACTGGATGGTCTTTAAGGTCCCTTCCAACCCTTCCCATCCTTTGTGTCTATGATTCTCTTCCAAATGAGACTAAACCCATCTTTAAGCAAAAATCCAATTTCACCTTTCAATGTATGATAGGTGAAACAACATTTCAGCCTTGATATTATTAATTACAGCATAGATGTGTTCAGGTGGTCCCCAGTGACCAGTCAAAAAGGCACTTGACAAAAATCACTTGTAATATGTGTTCATTTTAGTTAATGAGGCCCAGCTCTGATTAAATGCATAGAGAGGAAAACTCTGTTAATAATGAATTCGTTCCTTATCATATGAGAAAAGTAAGAATTTATAACACTTGCTCACTATTTTTGGAGGATTTAAAAAAAGTCACAACACTTGAAATGGTCCCAAGTCCTGTTTCAGGAATGTGAATGAAGTATTTCATTTTCCTAAAGCAGGAACATGCAGTACTTAGCATTTCCAATCGGAGTTTATTTTCGTCTAATTTATTTTCAACAGCTTTCCCCTCATCTTGAGTGCTCTGAGAAGAGTTAAAGATAATACATTCCCATTAGAGACAAGGGATAAAACATCATCAGCAAAAAAAAAGATGTGTACATTGAATCAATCCTCTCAGTGAGCTGAGATTTCAGCCAGAGAAATAAGAGCAGTAGGGCTGGTGACTCCAGGTGTGTGAGGTGTGTTCTCCTTGGGAGAGGGGTGGGCACGTGGTGGAAATTAAATTTATATTTTGGTGTCACCCTGCAGAAGCTGAAGCTCCTTTTGCAAGTTAAAGGTTCAATAGTTCCAGTCAAATCTCTGGTATTTATGGCAGCTCCTTTTTCATTGGTGTCTGATTGAAAGGAAGACAAAATAGAGAAAGAAAATAAGACGTTTTCTATGATTTTTGTTTTGTGGGGTTTTTTTTAATCATACAGAGATGAATTATAAATGTTTACATAATAATTATCTGTAAGGAACAGATCAGATCCAGATAAACTTTGGCTAAAAAGGATGTTGTGGGCTGTTGGTCACAGTCACATTTGAGACTTTCTGGTAACTCACAGTCCCCCTGTTTTAGGAGTCTCTTTTTTAGTGACAGAGCTGGAGCTGATATTCAGAGCCAGTCTCAATGTTTCTCTGTGTTCTTCTGTCTTTGTCTGGCCCTGCCTGTTATTTTTCTGTTTTTTTTTTCTTAGCAGCTGCTTTTCTGGAAATACTTAAAAAAATTCGACAGCCTCTTTCTTCAGTTATTTGCTGTTCCTCCTGGAGGGCTGCTCACACTGCACGGCTGATTATGATAAATGTTCCTTGTGTAACTAATTTACCTGTTATGTCTGCAAATTGTCAGCTTCTATCAGCCTGAAATCCAGCAGTTTGGCCTACTCACTGCAAATGTTTTGTACTCCTGTGCCTTGCTTTGATAACTCTTCCAGGATTGCCTGGGAAGCCTGGCAGATGCTGGCAGTGAGAATCCCAGAATGGGTTGGGTTGGAAGGGACATTAAAGATCACCCAGTTCCAACCCCTGCCAGAGGCAGAGACACATTCCCTGTCCAGGAAGAAACCTCACAGCTGTGCTCCCTCGAACATGCTAAGATTTTGCTTCTGATACAAACATTTACATAACAAACACTTTGACCACTCACTGGCCCCTTATGTTAGCTGATATTGTTTGTCCTTTATTTCTTTATTTTCTGGAATATTCTTTTTCTCTACTTGTGCTTCCTCCTTTCCCATTCGACTGAGATCAGCAGCGATGACTGTTCTAACACAAAACCCCTCTCCATAAATGACATTTTTTAAAGACTTGCTCTCGAAAACTCCTCAGCAAGAACCAAAGGCTGCTTACTCACAGTGCTTGTTGGACGTGTTTGAATAGATGCAGCATCTTCCTGCTCTTTAAAGACTCTGCAAGCGAAGCAAAGAACACACAGTCCAGGGTTAATGGTGGGATAAAAACTTTGGGGTTGCCTTGATATGATTAGTAGTCAGGGACAAGGATTTGTCAGGGCAGCAAGAATAAATCAAGGTTAAGGCCTGTGGAGCAGCTTTTAGAACAAGTTATTTGAGTGCATTTCTGCTTCTCCTGCCCTGTCCTGGGTGCTTCATCTGTACTGCACAAAGAAGTCAGTGCAAACATGACCAGTGAGCTGGGCTTGATTCAGGTCATTTCAGGTTGGTACCTGTGCTAAAAACAGAGTTAAATGGACATCCTCATATGGACTGGATGTTTCCCACCTACCTAAACATTTCTGCCTCAACAAGACCAGGTCCCTGCATCCCTCTCTGGAGTGAGGTATCTCTTCCATGGACTGAAGGGGGAGATAAGGACAACCAGGCTCCAAACCTCAAATTGAAATTAAGGTTTTCAGATTTCGCCCGAGTTTTCTTTGCAAAATGACTCATGGCAGAGAATAGAAGTTCTTAAATCATTTCTGTCTAAAAGGCATGGTATGGAAATGCATTTTGAGACTGAAAGCTCCAGCAAACTTTTCCATCTCACAGAAATGAGTGATATTCTAGGCAGGAATTCATGGTGTTTGCTAGTGAGCTGTTCAAGGAATCCCTGAATCATAGAGTCATGGAGTCATGGAATCATAGAAATGTTTAGGTTGAAAAAGATCTTTAATGTCATCAACCATTAACCCAGCACTGCCAAGCCACCACTAAACCACATCCCCATCTACATCTCTTTTAAATCCCCCAGGGATGGTGACTCCACCACTTCCCTGGGCAGTTCCAGAGCTTTTCCTGGAAAAGTCTGGTTTTTACCTAGATTAGCCACATCCAGTGCAACTTCCCTGGGAGAAATGTTCAACAGGCAGTAAATCCGAGGTGGACAGGAATGTCCATCCAAGTATAAGTTTGTTTCTGTAGTCATGCACTGCTGGTCCTTGTTGGCCTGGCAAATTTTGGTGTGCTGGAGTTAAATACAATGGAAGTTCTCTAGCAAACCATGGAAGAGACATGGATTAGAAACTAAACTCAGCACAGAGACCTTTTTCCACACTGCTGGATTCACTGGGGACAAAATACCTCTGCAAGCCCCACCACGGTAACAGGGTAACCTCTTCTAGCACTGCTTTTAGGAACCTTCCAGCCTGACACTTGGGACTGGATCTGGGGTTTCTGGACATCTTGGAAACTGGGAGTGCTGGATATGTCAAAAGCCTGGTCCAGGCCATACACCACTAATCCAACCCCTGTGCTTGAGTGCCACTGCTGTTACATCCACCGCTGCTTTTTTAAAGATAAGGGTGAGGTGAACCCTGTTCGATTAGGCCCTGATTGTAGCAGAACCCCTGAATTTAAACAACCTCTTATTGCCCCAGTCTCCCAGGCTGTGAGTGGGTCTGTGCTCACTTTAACTCCAGGAGGGATCCCAGTGCTCTCTCCAGGCTCTTGGGAGGATTTGGAGGAGCTCTCTCCTCCTCTGGAGGATTCCTGCCTTACTGCACAGCAAAGCCAGGGTGGAGCTGAGCCGTGCCAAGGATTCCTGTCTGGTTTGTCCATCACAAGGACCACCCCGAGGCTGTGCTAACAAGGCCTCTCTTTTCCTGCCACACTGAATCTCCCTCACAGCCATGCACAGAAAATGCCTCATTCCTACCCCACCTCCCTCTCTCCACCCCCTCGGAAATCATCAAAATGCTGTTTTGTTCACCAATCAGCAATTCTTGTTTTGGGCAAGAATAAACAATCCAACAACAGGCTTAAATGCTTAAGTGCTCCAAACTCCTCTACTTTGCACAAGTTTTCTGCACGTCCTTTATTATTCCTGACTCCTTTTTCCCTCTCTTTGGCCCCCCCCCGCATCGCTTTTCCTCCCAGGCAGCTTGGTCCCTTTTGTACACAGCATCCTTTCCCTTTCACAAATCCAGAAAGACGCAGTGGGAAGGCGGACACAGGAAATGCTGCAAGCAAGGAAAATGCCTCCCTGCCCTGTGATATTGAGCTGCCAGCGAGGGGAGGTATTTATTTTAATTTTCTTTAAGTGTGTGTGGGGTGTTTTCTGGTTTTTTTCCTTTTCTTTTTAAAGCCCTCTTTTCCACATTTCCATTCGTGTTGGTTTGAAAACAACTGACAACAAAACCTGCAAGCAGAGCTTTGTCTTCCCCCACTTCCCAATGTTTCCTGTACTGTCACAAGCATCACACACAAATGGTCAAAGAGGAAGGATTTCATCCTGTTTTGTCTCCTGCATTCACATGGTGCCCACTGAGCTCCATGCAGGGGGCACAACAGTCTTGCTGTGGCTGAAATCATAATCACAGAATGGCCTGGGCTGGGAGGGACCTTAAAGCCCATCTTGGTCCGACTCCCTGCCATGGGCAGGGACACCTTCCACTATCCCAGGGTGCTCCAACCCCATCCAACCTGGCCTTGGACACTTCCAGGGATCCAGGGGCAGCCACAGCTTCTCCAGGCACCCTGTGCCAAGGCCTCGTCACCATCACAGGGAAAAATTTATTCTTAAACACACCATAAAACAATTCAGATGTTGTCTCTGAAAGGCTTTGAGGGTTCCCAGATGTGCTCATTAGCACTGCAGTTGCACTCTGGTGTTATCTCTGTGTGATCCAGGTATTGATGCCTGGGATCAACTTTTCTAACAAGGATTTCTCTTTAGGGAGGGTTGTGCCATAAACTCATTGTTGCTTTCTTTGGGGCTGGTTTAGCAACACAGAGTCTGGGGTGAAGACCAGCAAGAGAAAAGGCACTTTTGCTATGGGCAAACCTTAAAAATAAAAGCTTCGAGCAACACTGCTACGGTTTTTCCTCAGGCACAGCTGTACGAAGGACAACCCTTGGTCCTAAATCTTGACCAGCCATGACACCACAGGGGGTCTGACCAGCACCCTGCCCTTCTGCAAAGGTCAGATCCCAAACCTACAGGCTGGCAGCATTTCTCAGGCTGGTAAGAAATCAACAGTCAAAGCATTTCTGTCCATCTCAGAACTGTGTTTCAAATTTTAAAAAAATAATAATAATAATTCCAAAACCCAATCTCCTAGTACCAGCAGCTGCCCCTATCACAGCATTTCGGGCCTTATATCTCAGGGCTGATCTCTTGTGCTGGTTTTATTTTCTCCCTCTCCAGTCCTGCATTGTCCTGCACCTCTCCCCCGACTCCCTTCCCAGAGACTTCGATAACCATTGCCTAGGTAACAGCATCCTGCCTGGTGTGTTTGACTGCCTGCAATGGATGTGGGGGCGTGTGCTGTGCCTGCATTCCCAGTGGGATAAGAAGTGGAGAGTCGAGTGCTGTGTGTGGGAGAGGAACTTCTTGCGCTGATTCTGACACCAGCAGCAGCACGGAGGTCAGCTCCTTACATCCCTCTGTAGGGCTTGGGAGCTGCTGCTGTGGTGGCTAAAAGGATTTACTGACTTCTTGGGGAGAGGGCTGGGAAGGGAAAGGCTTGGAGGACTTTGTGTCACTGTGCTCATCCAGGACATCCTTATAAAATATTAGTTATGCATGGCTAAAGCTTTGGTTATTCACAGGCCAGCTGGTGGGGAATCTGACTGACACTTCATTCCTACCCTGGGCTTCCTCTGGAGTGAGCTGAAAATCCAGCAGAAAAAAAAAAAAACACCACAAGATCCACCTATCAACAAAGATCAGGAGAAAGAGGATTAGCAATGAAGTCAATTATTTTAAGGAACAATTTTCTGCTGCAATAACGGTTAATCCAGACCCACAAAATATCAAAAAGCCTGTGTATCTCACCAAACTTGCTCAAAGGACTGATTTAGGGAAGTTTGGATTTATTTCCACTAACGTGTGGGCTGGAAACCAGGTAAAGATCTGCAAGTAGACGGTCAGACATAGCACAGAGGATGGAATAGAAACAGGACCTGTAGAGGTTTTAATTATCTTAGTTATAAAGTCAGTTCTTAACATATTCATGACTTCTTTTTTAAAGGTGCCTGAAGCATTAAGGGTTGAACCAATGAGCAAAGGAAGGAAAGTAGATGGGATGGTTCATAATGGAGAACTGGTGGCAGAAAAGACTGAAATGATGCTGGATGTGAGGAGGTACAGAGGAATAAATTCAAATGTGTCAATGTAATGTAAAAGGGTATAAGAAGCAATTGATGCAGAGAGAGATCTGGTAAAAAGGATGGACAGCAAAGTAGATGGCAATTGGGTCCCACAGCTCAGAACCTGGGTCAGGGAAAAGGAGAAGGGAAAGGCACTCCTGCTTCCCTGCCACCTTTCCTTGAGCCTGCTGCTTGCAGGTTTCCTTGGAAGGCTGTCAGTCAGTGGGTTCACACTGCCAGACTCCTCAAATCATTGAAGAATGTCACAGAATGATATAATGGTTTGGGTTGGAAGGGACATTAAAGATCATCTCGTTCCACCCCTGCCAGGGGCAGGGACACCTTCCACTATCCCAGGGTGCTCCAAGCCCCGTCCAACCTGGCCTTGGACACTTCCAGGGATGGGGCAGCCACAGCTTCTCTGGGCAGCCTGTGCCAGGGCCTCTCCCCCCTCTCAGCCAAGAATTTCTTCCTTAATATCGAAAGTAGATCTACTCTTTATCAGTTTGAAGCCATTCCCCCTTGTCCTGTCACTCCATATCCTTGTAAAAGGTCTTCGCAGAAATTTTCGTAGGCTCCCTTCAGGTTCTTCAAGGCCACTGAAGCCTTCTCTTCTCCAGGCTGAATAATCCTAATTCTCTCAGCCTTTCCTCACAGCAGAGCTGCTCCATCTCTCTGATCATCCTGGTGCCTCCTCTGGACTGGCTCCAGCAGCTCCAGGTCCTTCCTGTGCTGGGCCCCAGGGTTGGATGCAGCTCTGCAGGTGGGGTCTCACCTGAGCAGAGCAGAGGGGCGGAATCCTCTCCCTTGAACTGCTGGGAGGTCAATTCCCAGAATTTGTGAGGGAACGCAGAATGGATCCCCACAATTCCACGCTGGACAGCACATGGCTGCAGGGCCAGGAGGTTGTTCTGCTGGAGTAAGGGTGTGGGAGAAGCACCCAACCAGGCAGTGGAGATAAATCCACAGCTCCCAAAAACACCCTCTTTCCATCTGTGTTGCTGTTCCTTTCTGACCAGCTTGGTACCACACCAGGAAAATGCCTGACCTGTGGCTCCCTGAGGGAAAGTACAGCTCTGCTTATCAAATTGGCTGTTGGCAGGAAGGGCTGAGCAAAGAGAACTGTTCTGCTGCCAGCCAGGGTCTTCCCTCCACTAAAAATAACTTTTTCATTTACACTACTGATGTGGGGATATTGGTCTCTGGTAAAAACCCTGGAGCTGGCACAGGAGAGCATGGGCAGCTCCAGTCTCCCTCAGCTTGGGAAGATGAAAGCAGAGCCTGGAGAGGAAAGTGTTCAAGCCATGGTCCAGCAAACCAGAGACACCAACACTGGAGGAAAATAGCCAGAAAAACAAGACCCAAGTGAAAACCAGCTGAGTTCTGGACACTCAACCACACTTCCCAACACAAAAGCATCTCTTTTCTTCTCCCTTTGCCATGTGGCTGCCTTATCTTCCCCCATTCCCTCTTTTTGGAGGGTTCCTCTCTGCTTTGACTTTTCTTCAATGTTTTTTTTAATTCCATTCTCTCCTCAGTGAAGAACTTTCCAGCCAAACCCAGTGCGTCAGAGGTGGAAGGAACAGTACCAGTCACCAGGAAACACTGCTGAAATGATTTTCCAGTACAAGCTGAAATTAAATAACTCAGTGTAGTCTGCACATCAATCCTGGGGAGTCATTCCCAGCTCAGTATTGATTGGATATGAAAGGAGCAACCCTTGGAAATGAACACAGAGTTACCAACATTTCCCCAAACTTTTAAACTCCTTTGTGGTGTTCCCTTCCTTCTTTTCTCTGGGGTATTTTTCCCCCTATTTTTTTTTCCTTTTTGTTGCTTTTCCTTTTGCCAGGAGTGAACCAACTGTGGGCTTTCCCCAGTCACACTTGTGCCAGTCAAGTCTGATTCAGAAGCAAGGCAGCAAACAAGGCCTCAGGGTACAAATCGAACACTGGAGTGTTCTGTGTAGGGAGAAAGGAAAAAGCTTCACCATGTGCTTACAGTATTGGAAGGAGGAACAAAATTCCTTGGAATTAGTGCTTTCTTTCCTTTCTCTCTCATTGAGCTTTTGTTTGCACTGGATGGAGGTCCTGAGGTTTGCAGCTTGTCTACTCTTAGATTTCTCCTTTGAGGGTTTGCTGTCCTGAATAATAAAGTTCTGGGGATTCTGATGCTTTCTGGCTTGTAGGAGGACTGGAAATGAGAGGAAATTTATTGCAGTGTACAGTTACCAATTATCGTTCAGAATTCTTATTAACCTGCAAGTATTTGGGAGATGCAAACACACACAAAAACCTCATTGTGAGTCTGGGCTCTGCATTCCAAGGGCTCATGGCAGGGACAAGAGGTGATTTAACCAGTTAGGTGATGGAATCCAAAAGATCCTCCTGATTATCAACACCATTTTCCTGCTAATTACCCCTTACCCAGCACCCCTCTGCACCACTGATGTTCCTTTCCCTGGTCCCAGACCCAGAGGCATTTTTCCTCATCCTTACTTACTGATTTCTTTGATTTCTTGATAACCCCATATCAAAGCTCTCCTTTTCCACTCAGGGCTGCATTCACACACCTTGAGAGCAGAGGCTGAATCCTTTGAGGATGTCATTAGTGGTGAGGTGAGTGGATTGGGCCCTGAGCAGTGGATAAAGTTTTAATGCAGAAGTTACCTGCTCGTGAAATAAAGTGGTGAAAAAACAGAGGAGAACTCCCCCTTTTCCCATTTATTTTCCAACGATTTGTCAGTGCAAAGACAGATACTCAGGGGTCTTTTTTTCATATAGGGGAGTTCCAAAAGCAGGGGGAAGTAGCAAGGATGGACAGAAAAATATATGGAAATGGGCTGGAGTGGCCAGATATGGCATGAAAAATACCAAGCAGAAAAGGAAAGAGGAGTAGGATGGCAGAAAGAGGGAGAAGCACCCAAAGTAGGAAGAGGAACTCACCCCATGGTCCTAAAACACCGGGGAAATTCCCAAAGAGAAAAGGTAGTTGGTATTAAAATGAGCACTGATATGTGCTGGAATCACTTTATGAATATCAGAAAGGGAGTTTGAAGCTCCTGTAGGAACTCAGAATTTGTCTCCTGACTCCGTATTCAAGGCAAGAGACTGCACTGACTCAGCAGGGATGGTCATGGCCAGCCCCGGTGAGGGGAAAATGTTCCAGTCTCAAGGCTGGGTCCAGCACCCAGAAATACAGTTCTGTTTTTCTGCTCCTGCACAAAAAAAAAGAAAAAAAAAAAGAAAAAAAAAAAGTGGTATTTTGGTGGAGTGAGGCAGCAGGTGAGATAGAACAATTGTCTTTCTCACTTTTGAACTTTCTCATGCCACATTATCTTGTGACGTGGATGGGGAGCTGAGCGGGGCTGAGAACTAACAGGAATTTTTGTCCTGCTTCTGAAGGACAGTGAGTGACACCCGAAAGGCAGATGGGCATCTGTGGGGCAGAACTGGGAGGGGAGGGAGCAGAGACCCTCCCTCTGCACATGGGTGGGATGTGCACCTTCCTCCGTGCCCCGCCTCTCCCTCCGCCCCTCCTGCCGAGGTGCCTGTGAGAGCTGCTGCTGCGGCAGGTGAGTCAGTGCGACAGCTCCGGCACGGGGCAGCCCCCTCAGCTGCCGAAATGCCAGCCCATCTCCCAGCAGGCTCAGATCCCACCATTATAAAGGCATTATTTTCCTCCCTCCCCTCTCCTTCAGCTGGCGTGGTGAGTCAGTAATCAAGGTTCCTTTGTCACTTTGTGGGGTGTGGGGGAGCTGCTGGTGGCGCACAAGGTGTGTGGGGCAGGTTTAGCTGCATCCTCATATGGATCTCCCTTCTGCTCCTTCCTGGGCTGAGAAAGCCCCACCAGCTGCAGGAAAGGGTAGGAAAAGGGACAAAAAGGGGGTGGAAAGGAGGGGGGAGAGAGTCCCACTCTGAATTTCAACATTCTCCATTCTGATTCACAGCAGTCTTAAATAGAGACCAAAATCCTTCCCTATTAATTACAATTGTTCCAAAAATTCCAGGCGGGGTTTTAAAAGGGAATTTAAAAACCCCAGCAGCTCTAATACCAAAGTTCTGGTAGAACCTGGAGGAGCTGGTGGGCAACGAGCACAACGTCAGCCCCTTTCTTTGGAGTCTCTCTGCTGGTGTGGGCTGCCCGCTGTGGAAAACAGGACAGCAGCAGGGAAAGTTGTGAGAAAAGGAGGGGAGGACAAGGCAGGGAGTGCAGGGGGCTGAATTTCCACTTCTGGCTCAGGAAAGAGTCCTGAGCAGCAGGGAGGAGAGGAGGGGATGCTGCCAAGGGGAAGGGAACGGCCCAAAGTGAGTTGGGGGCAGAAAATCAGCCAGGTCCCACTGTGTGATCCCTCAGACATCTGTGCAGGAGCCTTTCCCTGGGATGGCACAACTGCAGTGATGGGTTGGAGCAAAGGGCAGTGCAGCCCTAAGAGGCCAAAGCAGATGTTAAGGGGAGGGCAAGAGCTGAGTAAATGCACTGAAAATACATCCCTGGGCCACCCCAAGCTGGGCAGGGCTCAGAGACCTTCTGAACAAGAGCTGGGGTGATGGCACCGGGCAGAACCATGTGGATTTTCCCCCTGTGAGTTCATCCAGACACTTCTCAAATCCATGCAAGCACCAGCAGCATCATCCAGCAAAGAGCTTCCACAGCTTAGCATGAAAAGGTCTCTCCTGGTGTTTGTGGTGGGCTCCTTGTTTTAGAAGGCAGTTTAAATTATTATTACCTTGTTCAGCATCTTTTGGCCCCTCCTGTTTCCCCTCAGTCACCATTTTTCCAAGCCATCCCTTAATACACCACGAGGGCCTTCCTTACACTGCAGGACACCTCATGACAGCTAAAGCATCAGTGATGTTCATCAGTGATGTTCACCTTCCTTGGGTGCTGAATCCTGCACAGGGGTAATGTCCCCACAGGAATCAGCATGGGAAAACTGCAGAGAGGGAGTTGAGCAGATGGGATGCAGTCAGAGAAGGTATGGAATGAAACACCACTGGTCCCAAGATCACGTTAACGCTCCTTCTGTACCAACTCCACCTTCAAGCATTAATTCCTGCAATTTTCCCAGTGTGTGTGCACATGGCCTTGTGTAAAAATCCATGGTTTTAGGAAAAAGGGGACCAATTTTTGTCCAGGGCTTTCAGGCAACTGCCAGTTTCTGACTTTACATTTGGCTTAAGCTGCTGCCTGGCGAGCCAAAGGCACAGTATTCTCTCCATGCATGTGAGCACAGATGGGATCACCTTTCCCTCTGCCTCTTCTTTTGGAAAACTTGTGGTTTTCTGCTGGATCAGTGAGTGGAGCAGTCACTGTGTGTGACCACACTTGCCAGAGCTGACACGTGGGAGGCTGTGTGAACACACCACCGAGGATGACAGAGGAACTGGGACTGTCCCTTTTGGTGGCAACACAAATCAGTCTTTGATTTTCCTAATCTGGCAGCAGCTGCACCTTTCGAAGTGGTAGAGGATGATGTTGTAAACCCAAACCTTTTTGATCAATGAAATCCCCTGGATTTGTCTCTCTTGATTGACCCAGGGTATGATCAAAGCTTTCCTTTCAGTTGTGAGCATTCAAAATACCTTTCTGATTGCACCTCTCAGACGTGGGCTCCTTATTATCTAATAAAAGCTGACATGCAACAGCCACTTCTTTGCATGAGACTCTCCTCCAGCTTCCTGTGTTTGTCAAGAGCTATCTGAAATTAGCCCAAGAATTCAGCAACTGTTGGGGAGAGGAATGGGATTAAACAGTCTCTGTTTTACCAGTTTGAGATGGATTTCCTGGGAAGGTGAGTCTCAAAGTGCTAATTAGATGTTCAAGGCCAGGTTGGATGGGGCCTTAAGCAACTTTGTCTGGTGGAAGGTGTCCCTGTCCATGGCAGGGAGTGGAACTGGATGGTTTTTAAGATCCCTTCCAACCCAAACCATTCTCTGACTTTATGATGTTGATAGCAAGAAGAAAATATGAATAGAGGAAAGAAGTGCTCCTGCTATAAAGGACAGCAAGGATTACCCAGAACAGCGACCACAGGAGCAGCTCAAAGGAAGAAGGGGACTATAAAATGGTCTTGCTTTTGCTGGAAGTTAAGAGGTCTTTGATTCTATTCCAGGAGGAAAATTGCACTTCAATATTTCCTAGCACTGAAAAGAGTATTTTTTATTACAGCATATTTTTAGTTAATTGTGTATTGATTCGCTTTTTATTCCAGAGAAAAAATTAAGACACAATTGACAGCCTGCTTGCTTTACTAACTTCTGTAACTGCTTAATTGCCCAGAGCAAGAGGAAGGTGCTGATGTAACATTCACTTTGTATAAACCCGGAGAGGAAGTGGGGTTTTTTCATCCTCTATAAAATAATTCCAACATACAGCTCACCTAACCTCACCTGTTGATAACAACAGACTGGTTGAATTATGCTGAATACATCCCTGGGGCACCTGATGGTTACCAGTGACACCATGACAAAGGCGGAATCAGAATCCGAGTGGCACAGCTCAGGGGTGGACCTGCATTGATTTCTTTACAGTTTGTTCCCTCAATTAATTGTCTCCTTTTAGACCTACTGTGTGTATTTTTCCTCTACTCTTTCATCTCAGATGTGCCCACTTGAATTGCTTTCTTTGTTATTTTCCTGCAAGTTTCTGTGTGTTACTAAAATGTGGCCATCAATGTGCTGTGGAATTGGATATTTTTGTTGGATTTAGGATTGGGTGAATGCACCCTGCACCAAAGCTTCCCCAAGGGTCACAGGCAGGTTTTCAGGCCAACTCTTCCAAGACACAAAAACTGTTAAACTTCCAGGATGTCTGTTGCTGTTTTCCTAATTTACATTATTGAACAAGATGTGATTAATCGCATTATGCTTTGTGCCACTTGAAAATACTTAGTCAGAGATAATTCCTTCCCAAGCAAACTGCCATCAGAGGAGACGAGATGGACGCACACAGAGGCAAGGGTGGGGAGCTTATTATCCCTTTAGTGATGAGGATTTGAGGGATTTTTTTTTGGTAGAAAAACTCAGCTTCTTTCAGGGCTGACTCAGCCCAGCTTAAGTCTGAGTCAATTCTCCTGTCCGTGTCCCTCTGCGGAACACAGAAGAAAGGACAGTGTGGTTCCCCCCATGGACATCTCCAGATGGATCTTTAAAGATTGGATCCTTAATATTTTTGTGCAACTCAGGTGAAAACAGGTCTGAAGTTTTCTCCAGGCACCTCCACGTGTCTTTAGGCACTTGGACACCCTCAAATCTCTCTCCTGAGCCTCCAACCCACTCCTGAGAGGAGCAGGGAGGCACCTCAAAACCTGAGAGAGTTGGAAGCCAATGTGCAATTCTGATTTTGCGCGTTTTACCCCATTGAAGAGTTAAAAATTTTAAACATTATTCCTTTTCTTTTTTTTGCCTCCTCTGGCTGGAATCATCATTTGTGTGTGTTCATCCACATAATGCCCTTAACAGAGCAGCTGAGCTTTTTATAGAGATCGATAAAACTTAAAAGGTGGAACCACTGTGAGTTTCTCAAGCCCTTTATAAAAGGTTTGCCCAGGGCTGGGGTTGCTGACCCCTTTGGGGTGATGGTAAGGAGAATAAAAGCCCAAGCAAAGATAGAGGCAAGTGAGTATGGGACAGAAAAGGGGATTGTGGAACTTCTAATGCAAGAAAATGCTACAAATGTTCAAGTCACTGGAAAGGTCAGAGCTGCAAGCTGCATAAACAGAGGGGTAAGTCAGGCTGGTAATGAGCAAGGGCATAAATTGATGTATTTTTGTCCAGGGAAGAGAATTAAAGGATTGGGACAATACTTGGCAAAGCAGCTGAGGGATGAATCCGGAGTTGTATAAGTAAAGAGTGAGCATGTGGTGATAGTGAGGCTTCATTTCCTGGTGTACAGGGATCCACTCCCTCCAGGCATTGATTTAGTGAGGGGAGAGAGGTTCCTGGGAGCTTTGATGTGTTCAGCAAAATCAGGAGCCAACCTGGTTTCCAACCAGAGAGTCACAGAATGGTTTTTGTTGGACAGGACCCTCAAGATCATCCAGTTCCACCTCCCTGCCATGGGCAGGCACACCTTCCACCAGACCAGGCTGCTGCAAGCCCCATCCAGCCTCAAAGCCCAGCCATGTGTCCCTGTACCAATTCAGCGGGGGCTGAGGCTGCCCCTTTTCTCATCAGCTCTCTGCTGAGCTATGCCCAGCTGCATTTTGGGACCCCTTTTATCCATTGACCTTGGTGGCAGATGCATGGTCAGATAATTCCCATACCTATTTCCGTGGAGTAGCTCTGAAGTTCCGTGTCTGCCTGTGGCCAGAAGGTGCTGTGTGAAAATTACAGCCGTGCTTAGCTAAATGACATTTGATATCATAACAGTGAAATCAGATTTGAGTCAGCCCCCATAAGCCTGCCCAGAAAATCACATTGACCTCGGTACAAAAGTCACATCCATCCATCCTCACCATATTTCTGTGCAGAGGAACTTGGGAGCGCAGGCCCAGAGCTCCTGGTGCTGAGGAGAAACACAGGTCCTACCTCCAGATGCCCAGACCATGAGTCCTTCCACTCATTAGAGGATGGTAGTGATCATAATGGACTTTCCAGAGGGGCAGATGGCAGGAATGTGGCAGCCAGAGCAGGCAGTTTGATGCTGTGCAGGAGTGCAAGTTTGATTAGACGAGTTCAGCTCATCATTCAGTTCCAGTTCTCAGCAATGCAGGCACCGTTCCTTGCCATGATTAAAAATTCATATGTGGATGGGAGGGAAATGAGAATGAGCTTCAGGACCTCCAGCGAAGGTAAGATGAATCTCAGGCCGTGGTTCAGACTCTTATTTTTGCCTGAAATCTTTTTGCTTCCACAGTGCAGAGCAGAGCTCTTTGGAATGGAGCTGACCCTGCTCGGGGCATGGTTTGAGAAGGAAATTCAGATCACATTTTTCTGACAAATGTAGACCTGGGTCAGAATTGCAAATGCCAGATCTGGAGTTCAATTCTTCTCAAATCTCAGAGTGTCCGAATTTGAGGTTCTTGCTTTCATCTCTTTTAGAGAAAACATGTAAGGCTGAAGCTTCTGCTCCCTTCTGAATTGATGTATATTTGGAAATCCTTTATTTTTTAGGCTTTTGCAAAAAATTTTGTCCTACCAGGAGGTTTGAACATAATTTTTACACAATTGACAATGTCCAAGCACTTTAAAGCTTCAGTTTTATTTTTTTATTATTATTGTTTCTCTGCATGTTGGTAAAAGTAATAGTTCCAAATCTGCTTTGAAATAAATTCATTTGAAAGTGATAAACGTGGTGGATTTTGAAAAGATGTAAGGCAAATCTATGTTCTCCTAATCCCCTAAGAAGTTTCTCTGTATGAAAACTTCTGAGACCACTTTTCATGCATTTATTGTTCTTTCATTCTTCCTACCAAACAGTGAACTGAGTAAGGTAGGTCAAAAAAAATACATCTTCCAAAGAGCTGATGACCAAAACATGTTCTTATTTTAATTCTGGAAGGCTTTTTTGTTGTTGTTGTTTGATTGTTTTTAATTTGACCTAGATAACACATCATCTTCTTAGATACCAAATGTCACAGTTACCTGGACACTCACAGAGAAATTTAATTACATATTCATATGCCAGATGTAGCCTGTCCACAGAGACCTGCACCAGCATTTGGTCTAATGAAGGAACAGCTGGATTGAAGGAAGATGTACTATGGAACAGAAGAAATACATAAATTATGAAGCATTTTCATCAGCTAAAGTCCTGCTGACATCCCACATCCACATTTCTCTTGGAACCTGGAATCTGGTTCTTCTTCTCCAACTTCATCGAAGGCAATGTCTGATTTTCTCCCAGCTCTGTCATTCCTTTCTTGCCTACCTGTACCCAGTTCCCCAAAGATGCTTTTAGAGAATAACACTTCATTCTGACTCATAGCCCTTCAAAGTTACAAGGCAAGAGGAAAAAATAAATTAATCTTTAATTCAACCCTTTGACTTCTTTCCTCTGACACTTATTCTTTGCAGTTGTACTTTAAAATACTCCTGTTGGTTCTGATTGTCGTCCTCGGGACTATTCTGAAGCTCTCCAGACTGACCTGTGTTCAGAATTCCAGATGAAATGCCCTTGGTAGCATTTCCTGGGCAGTCACTTTACCCAGGGATGGTTCAGATCATTGCTTGCTTACGGTGTGTGCTACAGGTAACAAAACAAAGTGCTCAGCAGCTTCCCTCAGATCTTACTGGCACTTTAACTTCCTGTAGTGTCCCTCAGGGCAAACTCTGCTTTCCCACAATCTTTAAAGCCTTCTCCTGAATATTTTGATGAGGCCAAAGGTGAGCAGGCTGCCTGTTGCACAAACAAGAGGGACACTGGTGTCCCTGTGGCCAAGGCACAATTTTTAAATATGAGTGGCCTCGAGTTGTCCTGGTGTGCTGTGCCCATGAGCAGTGGGGAGTGGGTGGAGCTGTGTCTGTCTCTGGAATTTTTACAGTCCCATCCTTATGGGACCTGAGTAATCATCTGATAAATCAATAGCAAAAGTCTGGTCCTCGTGGCCCAGAAACAATTCCCTGATGATCCCAGGAAATCCTGCAGGCAGTGGAGCAGCAGAACTGTTCTGCATCCCTAAGAGATATTATTTTTTCTTGAGTGTGTTGGAATCTCTGTGTTACTAAAGCAGAAGACCAGATTCCTTGTGCCCCTGATTCCTTTTTTAGTTTGTTAGGAGTTTTTTGTTTTGTTTTGTTTTTTGGTGGGTTTTTTTAGGCTTCTACAGTATACTGCAGAAAAAATGATTTGAATATTGACCTTATCCTCACTACAAAAATTCCAAAATTTCTTGGCTTAATTGGCATGTAGCACATTTTCTTGTAAACCATGATGTGTCCTTTCCCTCAAAAAGAAAAAAAAAAATATCAGAGTTGTTAGTGGTGTTTTACATGGCCCTAAGGATCAGCTGGGAAAGGTTGTCATGGACTCAAGTGTTAATGACTGGATCTTCTGCTGCTCTGAAGGAAAAGTGGGTTGGTTTTTTTAAGGAGAAACAACCCTCTAGACTGCCAGATACTGAATTGACCTGTTCTGGTCTGGGAAATTGCCTGTTTTCCCTCCTGATGATGAAACCCTCACTGCAGCTCTTCCAGTTCAATTAATTCCCAGATAAAATGCTGACTCTCTGAATGGATAAGTTTGACACACCAATGGCCAGGATAGCAAAGGTGGAAGTTTTCCACTCTTTTTTCGCACATGGGAACAGGTTTGATCCTGGTGTGTGTCTCCATGGGAATGTCTGCACAAGTCTCTTCAGATTCGCATAAAGATAAAAAGTGTTGTTCATCTGAGGATGAAAAGAGCTAATTCTGTGCAAATATCAAGGTCCAGCTTGCCTAGTAAAAACAAAAAAAAAGACATTTCTAGTCTTTAATACTGTGTTCAGTGTTAATACCTCCCTCTCTTTAGTGAGAGCAAGTCCTGAAGACCAGACACCTAAATTATGAGTGGGAGACGTGTTCTTTAGGCAGGGATAAAATACCTTTTAGCTTCTCCCAGCATCTCTTTTCATGGTTTCTGCTGGAAGTTTCTGATTTACATGGAAGGACTTAACTCCACTTACTGTCTCTTCAAGTTTTTAGATTACTTTTGCGTTGCAGTTTTAGCATTCACTCAGTCTTCAGTGAATGCCTTTACACTCTTTGAGCTAAATAAATTAAACTTGTATTGCTGTTTTGACTGGAAAAGGAGTGGTTACTGATGGCAAAAATTGAGTTCATCCTGTGGAAAATTTAGCAGTGGTTCCTCTCACATAAGCACCTCTGCAAGGCTTTAGGAAGTGTTTCAATTTAATCTCGACACCCTCTGGAGTTTTGCACCTGTCAGAAAGGTGTGAGGTTATGAAAGCAGGAAAAGATCCAGCACAGAAAGCTCATTTGTGCTTGCCCTTCCCAGCAGCAACTCTAAGAGGGAGAGAGCCAAGCAGGAAAAACTTTTATTTTGTGCAGGAATTAAATGGGTCATCAATCTGTAAATATGAAAATTAATAAGAAAATTTCAGAAGTGAGTGTTTGGGGAAATCAGGGAAGATAAAGGCACTCCATTTTCCAAATGGAGTAAGTATTGTTCATTTTAAAAATATACTTTGATAAAGCATTAATTGATTTTTGAATTACAGCTCCTCTGTTCCAACCTGGACACGGGATTAGCTCAGAGATGAGTGCAGACAGATAAATCTCCCATGAATGTTTGTGAACAAATAGCTCCTGATGGGTTGATCTCCCTGTTTCGTCAGCATCAACCCTCTGAAACAGTTCACCCACCTTCAGTTCCCTGGTCTGACATCGTTCCCACTGACTGGAGTAGGAACCCACACAACCCACATGTTTTAAAAGGGAAAAAAGGAAGATCCAGGGAATTACAGTCTTGTCAGTCTCAACTCTTCTTCTGGCAAGACCTTGGAGAAAATCCTCCTGGAAACTCTGCTAAGACACAAGGAGGTGATTGGTGACAACAGAAGTGGTTTCACATGGCTTTAAGGTGAAGAACGAGTTTAGATAGTGGGAAAAAATTGGTTTTGGTGAGGCTCTGGCACAGGTTTCCCAGAGAAGCCGTGGCTGTCCCATCCCTGGAAGTGTCCAAGGCCAGGCTGGATGGAACTTGGAGCAACCTGGGTTAGTGGAAAGTGTTCCTGTCCATGGCAGGGGAGTTGGAAAGAGATGACATTGAAGGTCTCTTCCAACCCAAATCATTCCGTTATTCACCATTAAACCCCTTAGCAGTACATGATTTTTCTACAAAACATTAAAAAAATAAAACCACACCAAAAAAACCCACAAAAAACCCCAACCCCCCCCCAAAAAAACCCCAAACAAACAAACAAACAACAACCAAAAAAAAACCCCAAACCAGCAATTATCAGAATGCACATGGAATAGGATAATAGCAAATAGCTCCATTCTTTATTCAGAATAAGAAGCAGGTCGCATCCCCACCATCTCCCATGAGTTCAGAAGGTGCCCACAGATCAAAAGATAAGACTGGTGGCAGTTGATGGCAATCCAAAGCAAAGCACCTGGATTTCTTGGAGGTGGAGGAACTGCATCTTTTCCAAGTTTTTAGTTGCCTGGCTCCTGTCCCTCACTTTTCCCCATGTTCTGCTGGTCCCATGGAGGGTTTCCAAGCTGGTTTTTTTTTTAGCCCAAGTAGCAGAATCAAACAATATAATAATACAGAGATTATTGTCATGGGGCTCACGGGACATGTCCAGCTGTCCTTTCTCATAGCACTGATGTTACTGCACATTTTGCACTTTCACCATGACACAAGGAGGGAAGAAGGATCCACGGTTCCTAATGGAACCTCCCTCTCAGCAGATTACTCAGGAGCCTTCTTCTAGACTCACTACTGCCCTGCTGAAAAAAGTTTTTCATATCTAGTGATTATTTTTATTGCAGCTTGAGTTTCTTTTCTCTTTTAGACCTCCTGGGGGGCTCCTGCAGCTCTCAGCCATTCCTGGTGGTAATATTGACTTCCAAGGAGCCTTGCCAGTGCTGGGGATGGACAGGAATGGAGAGAAACTGCAGGTGGGATTAGAAAAACATCTCGGCAGAGATGTACTCTGTGTAGGATGTAGGACTTTACTGAGTTCTGGAACATAAGGAGGAAAAAATATCCTCTTTCCTCTAGGCCAGAGATTCCCAAGCTGTGGGAGTTATGGCACACCTACCTCTGAGAACCTTCCCCAGGCAGCTGTCTACAGAAATTAGTGCTTGCAGAAAACTGCAAGGAGGAATATCTTGAGCATGGTGGCACCAGATTGTCTCATGACTTCCCTGCGCTACGTCGTTGGTTTATATCCATCTGCTGTTTCTTTTCCCATCTTTCATCTAAAGAAAAGGACTTAGCAACGTGGCCAAGGGATTAGACCTTCATGTGGGGAAGAGATGAAAGCAAAGTGTAATGAGAGGCAAAACCAGAAGTTGAAGGTGTTGTCAGTCTGAAACCTTATCAGAAAAAGAACCAGGTTAATTTATCCTCTCCCCCAGTGCGGCTCCCAGGGCTTTGGCTCTTTCTCCATCAGCTTTGGATCACACTGGTAATTTTTTCTAGTGATTTCTCTAATTTTGCTAAAATCTCGAAAAATAGGTCCTAACTTTAAAGCTTGTATTTCTTGAGCTGCCTGATCAACACTCCGTTCTCTATCCTCTCCTCTGCATTAATGAGTGAGCAGCAGAGTGGGAAATTCCTGTATCAGGGCTTTTCTAATGTGTTCAGTCACTCTTGCCTTTGTGTTCCTAACGCAGCAAAGCATTCCTGTCTTTGGGAACACAAGCATTTGTGCATCTCACCATAGGTGAAGATTGACTGATGATATTAATAATGTCAAATTATACTCCTCTCTTCTGTAATACTCTCAGGTTATTTTACAGATAATAAGGATGAGACAGACAGGTGCAATGAGTCTTAGGATGTTTTAATTTCATCTGATTCTTTGCTTCTCCAGTATTTTATTGTTTCCGGGAGGAGATACTTGGGAAATGTAGACTTATCACACTAAATTAACTTTGGTGGCAATTCCTCAGAGAGTTCAGGAAATTGTTTTGACAAGTTGAGGAGGAAAAAAGGTGACCTCCCCAAATGTGTCTCCTGAGAAATTAAAAAAATAATCTGGTTATAATTTCAAGGCAATCAGCCCTCTGTGGTGGTGTCCTACATTTTTTTGGTTTCCTGTCCAATCCCAGTCTTTGATCAACCACAACCCTGGATAACTTCCAGCTCAGGGCTGACAGTGGATGACGTGGTGTTGGATCAGAGACTACAAAGCCCTCAGTCAGGGTCATGTCCATATAGCCCATTAATCACCTCCTGCTTTTGGTTCTTCTTTGGAGGAGCCTGACACCTCAATTCCTGTTTGGCAGCCATAGGAATAAAAACAAGAACTGATAAGGTCATAGAAACTTGACTTCTGCTCCCCCAGAAGACCAAGTAGAGCAATAGGTCTGTATAAAGAAAAAAATTATCTTTCTCTTGCCATTCCTACCAGAAATATGAAAAAGTAGGAAATTTGCAGCTTTTAAAACTGTCTTGGGAAGAACTTTTTGTAGTAGAATCACAGAATGTTTTGGATTGGAAAGGACCTTAAAGCTCATTGAGTACCAACCCCGTGCCATGGGCAGGGACACCTCCCACTCTCCCAGGCTCCTCCAAGCCCCATCCAACCTGGCCTTGGACACTTCCAGGGATCCAGGGGCAGCCACAGCTTCTCTGGGAAACCTGTGCCAGGGCCTCACCACCCTAAAGATATTTTCCTAATATCTCATGTTCCTGTTGTGGAGACCTGGTGGAAGTACAGGTTTGTATCCAGCGTGCTGTGGATCTATGGGAAAATACTTCACCACCAGAAACAGCAAGAAATGGATGCTTGGTCTTTTCAACAGCCTCTACTTCTCGTGTCAGGTAAAAAATTGTGGCTTTTGAATTCTTTGAATTTGTGAAAGACAGAGGGAATACGGGTCAGGTTTCTGTGAGTTTTAAAAAGATCTTGGCAGGTTTTTGCATGAGCAAAACTAGTTTGTTTTCTTTAGGTGTAGTGAAAGGAAATGGGAGCTAGACAATAACCTGATTTTCTGTGTTCCTACGTGTATACTGAAGCCTTCGTTTTCAAAGGCACTCAGGTCCAGGAATAGCATTGTGCAGGGGGAAGTAAGGCACTGGGACATCATAGTGAGAGCACTGGCTGTTCCTACAGGAGATGTTGTTGATTTTGGTGCAGAAATCAGAAATGAAAAAAGACAAGAAATTTATCAGAGAAGGATGCAAGCAATCTCCATCTCTCTTTCCTCTAACTCAATAAGAAAGCTGAGAAAAAAAACTCGAATGAGTTAAATATTTAAATGTGAATTGCCCCCTCCTACTCTGCCCCGGAATTTCCAGAGTACGTAGCTGTGGAGGTTTTACTTTTGCTACCTGTCCAGCTAATTAATACCTGCCAGTTTACTTTTCCCACTCTTGCTATTTTTGGAGTGCTATTTTATTGGGGAAATAGAGAGAGAGAAAAGAGAGAGAGAGAGAGAGAGAGAGAGGAGGCTCAAAGAAAATTGGATTTCATCTCCTCTGATGTAAAGAATGCATGTCTGATGTTAATTCAAATACTGAATCTCTTTCAAACTTCCCCATATTTTTTCCCCTCATTTAAATATTTTTATGCTTTTTAAGCCACGTATTGCACAATGAGGATTCCATTCATTTTCTCCATAGCAACATGTTTGTATTGGTTCCTTGTCCTTTCCTTTTCCTCCCAGGTGCTCTTGTCACTGAAGGAAGTCTGTCAGTGACCAGCTTGATGAAGTGCCTCTGTAGGTAGTGTTAAACCCAGGGATGCACCTATTAACTTATGTTTGCTGTAAATTGCAGATGCAAGCTGGTCCTTGGGACACAGTGACAAAGCAAATTCCTAAAAAAATTAGTGACGAAGGGAGTTTCTCAAGTTCTTTTTTTAAAGTCAGCATGTGCTCAGTCTTGTTAGGGTGAGCTGGAGCCAGATGCTTTTCCTTGTAGGCATCCTGACAGATTACAAGGAGGGTTGGAATTGTCACTGCAAGGCACTGGAGATCATCAACGTATTGCTGACAGCAGTGCTTGGGTCCCTCTCCATCTTCCCAGCTGATCATCTGTACACAAACAATAATAATCCAGGCTTGTGTTCAGAGTCTTGATTTATGGGCATGAACTAAGAATCCATCACTGGTGGAGTTTACATTTTTCTGCTAAAGGAGGAGTAGGCAAAGCCGTGAAAGAACAATTAATATTGATATTTCTGGATGTGCTGACAGAAATAAACCCCAGCACCCAGCCAAGCCATATGTGACCCTGGAGTAAATGAGAGGAACAAGAAAACAGGAAGCTCAGATGAGAAGCCCATGCCTTGCTGCTGTGCCAGCCCATGTCAAGCTGGTGAGCTTGGTGGCAGGACTGACAGATACAAGATAATCCAGGCCATTCAAGTGCTGTGCACAGAAGGGAATCTCTGACACCAACCCTCTTCCCTCTTGCAGTCAGATGAGTCTTCAACTCATGTTCATCTCCCTGTTGTGATGGTGGACACATAGGAATGACATCCAACGTTTTAAGGACCTTGTAAGTCAAGTTAAACCTCTGGATTCTCTTCAGAAGCCAGGGTGGAATCAAGAGAGGTCTGGGGCGTGTTCCAAATTAATTTCTATGCTTATAATTTTGCTTCCAAAATCACAGAGGTCTGTGGCAGTTGGACCAAAATCTTTTCCACAGCTGTGGGACGAAGTTCTCATTGTCAGGGAAATTATTGCCTTTGTAACTGGAATGCCTTGCAGCTAAAACAGAACAAGGACTTCAGTACATCTGGTTACCTGATTGGTAACATCGGGGCCAGGCAGTGAAGATTGACCTGTTCTCAGACATTCAGAGTCGTATTCACCTGTTTTCTCTTTAGGGACTTTAGGGATGGGATTTATACTAATATATGTGCATTTCCAGGGGGGAAGTTCCTCCTGAACAATTCAGCCCAGACTCTCTTTCTTCTCACAGTAGAGCAAGTCAGTGGCACTGAAGAAGTTCAGGACAAGGTTTGGTTTATCCTGACAAAGATGCTTCTCTGAGGTCTGATGAATTACATTCCTACCCTCACTGAATGTGTTGATTTATTCTCCATGACTGCAGTAGGTGTCTGATGGAAATACTGAATATGGACAGCTTAAACTGGAAGGGTGGATTCCAGACAAGTCAAATAGTGAGAACCCTTGTAAACATCTCCTCCATATCTGCATCTCAGAGTGTGATCAAACCCATCCCACAATAAATGTGCAAATGAGGTGATCAGCCACCTAATGGAAGTGTCCACCGGGTTTAGGATTTAGATGGCCTCAGTTTTAGATAACCAGACCAACTGGACCCTGAAAATGTGTCCTCACTCCTCCGTTTGGAAAAATATCTCTTAACACTGGCAGTGCTAAATCCTCAATGTCCAGTCTGGGAAAGTTTGGTTTGTTGTTTTTGTTTTTTTTTTTTCAAAAATTCCTCAGTAGGAGAAGGATCCAGCTAGGTTTTTCCAGTATTAAAACTCAACCAGATTATGGTAGAACACATGCTTTGGACTCCACAGGCATTTATAATCATGGGGACTTTGCGAAGATGAAGGACAACATCCAGGGACCACAGCCCCATGGCTCTAGGCACGCTACCAAAGCCATGCCATCCTGATGGAGTTGTTCTCTCCTTTATTTTCCATAAACTGCTTTGGAGAAAACAGTACAGTTTGCAATCATTCACACATTTTCGTGCCTGGGACAAAAAAATGAAAGAAAAAAAAACAAAACAAAACCCCTCCATTCTTATTATTTTTTAAAATATTCCTATTCCCACAGCAGGAGCCGAAACCCAAACTTATTGACTTCCTGTTGGCCTGAAAACTCCTTGTGGTTATTACAACTTTGCACCAGATTCCTGCCACTGACCTTGATGGGAAAACTCCTTAACCCACTTACTGAATCCCCAAGTCATCCTGAAGCCAGAGAGGAACAGTTAATAAAGTGCTTGCCAGGTTTCACTGTGTTCTCAGCTGACCTGTATTTCGACTTGCTACGGGATTTGCCATGTAAGAAAAACCCAGGGTAACACTCCCAGTGCTGAGCACACCGAGATGGCTCTGGGGAACGAGACTGAACTGTGGCCCTGCCCCTGATCTACACCTGTAAAAATTCACAGAATTCACAGGGTGAGGGGGGAGAGAAAGGGTAAAGACAGAGAAAAAGTAGATGGGATGGGGAGGGAGGGAGGATCCAGCTTTCTCAGCAGTAAATATACTGCATTTCTAAGTCCTCACTTTGAGAATGGGCTGAGTTATGCTGAGTTATGTTGTCTTGGCATGTGTGGCACAGGGGACACTAAACAGATTCACTTTAGGGAGCAAGTGACACACAGAATCACAGAATCACAGAATCACAGAATGGTTGAGGTTGGAAGTGACCTATGAAGGTCATCTGGTCCAGCCCACCTGCTGGATCATGGTCACCTACAGCCAATAGACCAGAATAATGTCAGACATCTTTTTAATATCTCCAAAAGTGGAGACTTCACAAACACTCAGGGAAACTTATGCCAGAGCTCAGTCACCCTTAGCACAAAAAAAAAGTGTTTCCTTCTGTTTAGAAGGAAATTCTTGTGTTTCAATTTATGCCCCCTTTTTCAGGTACCATTCAAAAGAGTCTCTTCTCACCCTCCATTCAGGTATTTACAGACATTAATAAAATCCTCCTAAGTCTGCTTTTGTCCAGGCTAAACAATCTCAGATCTCAGCCTTTTCTCATGGGAGAGATGCTACAGTCTCTTCATCATCCTCAAGACCTTTGATGGACTCTCTGCAGTGTTCATGTCTCTCTTTTACTGGGAAGCCTGGAATGGGACACAGTATTCCAGGTGTGGTTCCTCAGTGCTGGTTGGAGGGCACAGATTCAGGGCATTACAGAATCACAGAAAGGTCTGGGTTGGAAGGGACATTGAACATCCCCTCCTTCCAAACCCCCTGCCATGGGTAGGGACACCTCCCACTATCCCAGGTTGCTCCAAGCCTCATCCAGCCTGGCCCTGGACACTTCCAGGGATGGGGCAGCCACAGCTTCTCTGGGCAACCTGTGCCAGGGCCTCACCACCCTCTGAGCAAAGAACTTATTCCCAATATCCCATCTAACGCTGCCCTCTGGCAGTGGGAACCCATTCCGTGTGTCCTGTCACTCCATAGCCTTGTCCGAAGTCCCTCTCCAGCTCCCTTGGAACACTTTTCGGCACTAAAAGTGGCTCTAAGATCTGCCCAGAGTCTTCTCTTCTCCAGGCTGAACAACCCCGACTCTCTCAGACTGTCTTCATAGCACAATTTTTAAATTTCTTTAAACATTTTGCCCAAGCTGACACTTTCTGTGGGTGTCCCAGCCAGCTCCTCATTCCTGGTGCAGCAATGAGAGCACCACCAGCTTTGCACTGCAGTGACACAATTGCCACTGCTGCTACCTGGCATTTCCATGCTTCCAGGCTCAGCTGAAGTGACAGTGTTGGAAAGACAGTGTAAAAGAGAAAGAAGAAAGCTGACAGCTCCTTAAAAGCCTCATACAAATAGGACAGTGCTTGACATAATGCTGTTTCAAAATCAGTCACTTGGACTTGATCTGCAAGGCTTGCAAAAAGCTGCTTGTTGCCTGGATTTTGCTGGGAAAGGTGGTTTGATTTGGCTCCTCTGGGTTTAACATCCTGAGTGAAGCTGGGCAGATGCCATCGGTAAAAAAACAGCTTCATCTGGGAGGAAATAGAGCTGAAGAACAGAGGTCTGTCTGAGAGGATCTGGCTGCAGAATTTTGAACTGCAAATGCACATAAACCAGGATTGAAAGAAACCACCAGAACACTTTCTTGGACTGAACAGAAGACCATCAGTGAAGTATATCCCAATGCCCCTCACTTGTATATTAAAAATATAATATATATATACACAATTTTGTTATTTCTCTAAAGGCTCTCTTTGTTTCTTTAAATGGCACCAGTTGAATGTCCAGGGATCTGAGATCTTCCTTCTCAGCACCACTTTCTGCTCTGTGACAGAGTACAAGCCAGTTGTCCCATCATTCCACCACCTGAGCATGAAGACTTATTTGACAGGAAAGTCAAATGAAACATCCTCTGGAAGTTTCAGCCTTCCTCTGCCCACTGGGATGAGATGCTCAGGGAAGAACCAGAGGTCAGGTCAATCCTATACTAAAATGACACCATCACCTGAATATGAGACCCCAGCTCTCTGCAATACATTTGCTGCACACTCTGACCACTGATGCTCCCCAAAAATCAGGTCTTATCCATAAAGGAGGTGATGTCATCTCCCTGGCCTGTGCAGAAGAGCAGCCACTTGGAGCTACTACATAGCACAAGTGATGGTGGAGAATCATGGAATCATTTGGGTGGTAAAGACCCCTGAGATCATCGAGTCCAACCATTCCCCCGCACTGACAAGGCCACCACTAAATCCCAAGTGTCCCCAAGTGCCACATCTACACATCTTTTAAATACCTTGAGGGATGGTGACTCCATCACTTCCTCATGCAGCCTGACAACCCTTTGGGTGAAGGAATTTTCCCTATTATCCAATCCAAACCTCCCCTGGTGCAACTCAAAGCTGTTCCCTCTCGTCCATTCCCCTGTGAGGTGTTCTCACTGCCAGAGCTGCTCTGCTGAATATGTTGGTTTTGCTCTGATATAAACCAAGGCTTCTCCCACACCCTGCAGGGATGTTTCCCTCTAGGAAGACAGAAATTCTTCATCTGTTTTTTCAGTCTTCCATTCCCCAAAGTGCAGAAATGTCTAAACCAGTTGTAGACAGCCAAGAAAGAGTTTCTAGTGATTGAGATGTAAAGATACCTGGAGCTGGACTTTGGCAATTGTTTGGGAAACCCTTTTGGTTGCTATTTTCCAAAGCAACTCTTCAAGATTTGTAGCTCCAGGGAAATGTTGGGATCAGTCATGGCATGGGTGATAGAGCGAGCAAAATGAGCTAAGGATTGCTGATACCAGTACTATTTAAAAAAAAAAAAAAAAAGACAAAAACATTTGAGTAAGAAACCCTCAGACCAGGTGGACTTCCAATTAGGAGACAAGACAGCAGCAGTCAGGGTAATTCCCTACCCTTGAGGCCCTGGCACAGGTTTTCCAGAGAAGCTGTGGCTGCCCCATCCCTGGAAATGTCCAAGGACAGGTTGGATGAGGCTTGGAGCAGCCTGGGACAGTGGAAGGTGTCCCTGCCCATGGCAGGGGGGTGGAACTGGATGATCTTCAAGGTCCCTTCCAACCCAAACCAGTCTACTAATCCATCATAAAGGGATGTTATAATGTTGGTCTGGATCAATTCCTCTGGTCACATAATGGAAAAGGAAATAGATTTCCAGGGTGCAGCAGGGGAAGCATTAAACCAAGGGTGGCTACACAGAGTATTCTTAAATGATGGAGGAAATTTCATAAATAATCAGTGCCAAGTAAGGCAGAGCTGTCTTCTGACCCCACAAGAGGACAAAGAGAGGGCCCTGGATTTGCTCAGGAGGAGATTGGTGGTCTCCCTGGGCTTTGAGTAGCCCTGGATGGAAGAACCTGAATTTATCTGGATCCCCTGTGTCAGCAAGAAGCAATAGGCACCCTCTGCAGGACTCATCTCCCTCCAGGGTCTCCTCCACAGGGCAGATGAGATCACCCCCTCATTTCTCAGAGCAGCAACTGCTGATTAAAAATTCAAATCTTTTGTGGTCTCCCATCCTCTGACTGTCAGTGTACAAACACGTCAGGCCTCTGCAGTGCTGAGCAGCACTAAATCATCTGTGTGGGAGAAGGCTGCGAGGGAAAACCAAACCTTGTGGGGCAGAAGTGCACGTGGGCAACGAGGGAAAAATAAAAATACTCCCTGTCTTGCTGACACCTTCACCATCTTGCAGAAACCTCTTCTCCCTCTGGGCTTCAGCCTCCCCACCAGGGAAATACTGAGGTCAGTAATTCATTTGTGTACCTTGCAGTGCTAAATAAGCATTTCCAAATTTCCACACCCACGAAGAGAGCGGGTCTCACTCCATGGATGTCAGGAGCTGGGAACGGGATTCAGCAAAAACGCTGAGACCTTCAGGCAACTGTCTTCTTCATAGTTGGGGAGTGATTAAACTGCACATTTTATTGCTTTGATATATATTTGTTTTACATGAATGCAAGACCCAAGCTAATCTAATCGCTTATTAGCTAACAATGGACCCTAAACTGTACATAAATGACCGTTAAATTATTAGCTATCAGGGAGATCTGCAATTGGATTTGGAATGGGAAAGAAAATGAGGGCTTGGAGAGGCAATTATTATTTTTTATTTTTGTATTTTTTTCCTCTTTTCTTTTTTTTTTTTTTTCCAAGCAGCTTTATTATCTATACAGGAGCCTTGCTTGGGAAACAAGTGTTCCAGTTGGAAAATCAATAATGGAGCTGCTGTGATAGCAGCAAGAACCTGTCGAGTTTCAATTAGTGCTTGGGAGAGGTTGATCCTCTTCCCTGAGCCTGTCCCTTGCTAACACCAAGGAAATTTCAGGGCTTATTTATTGTTTGGAGAAATTTGAACTCTCGGCAGTAACAATTTCGGGCAGCAATAATTGCTATCAAGATCTGTAGGCAACCCCATCTTTTTTTTTTTTTTTTGTCCTTTTTTTTCCTTGGACTCCTGAAGATGCCTGAGACCATGAAAGATTTTAAAGTGTTTTGTGGGAAATGCATCAGCAAGGAAATGAGGGTTGTAGTCTGCTGCTCTCATCATTTGAGCTGGTTCCCTACTGCATCTCGATGGAAGACTGGATGATTTTTTGGGTCTGTGCTGAGACTTTTAAATTAAATATTTATATAGCACCTGAAACACATGAGGGCTTGATATGAGATGGAAATCTGGTTTCTACAGTAAAAACACAAGGTATCCTGAGATGTTGCCTTGAATGTTGGTCACCTTTTATTTGTCCATCTTCACTTAATCTGCTTTCCCAGGCTCAGCTGAAGCTGGAAATGTCCAGCAGGAAAACCAAAATGAGCTTCTACATTTGTGGACTATTTGATTAAGGCCACACAGCAAAGAGCAAAGGAGGGAGGAAGGTAACACCCCTGAGGAGGACACAAAGTCAGCCAGGTGTATCCCAGGGATCATTTTGTAGGACATTAATGTGAATTGGTTTTCTTTTCTTGCCTTCTTGACGAGTGCTGCCAGTTTTCCAAGGCTGAAGGCCCTTCAGGATCCCTGGTTATCTCACATCCTTCATCTTTTCTTATAGGTTGACCCCTGAGTCCTCCTTTTCCTGATGTCCACTAGGGAAACCCTCAAGTGATCCACCTTGCAGCTCTTCTCTCTCCACAGTTATATACTCAGGCTTCTTTTTTGTTTCCCTTCTCAAAGATTTCTTCTCATGGGTCAACCTTTCAGGTGTGAGCAGGTGTTCCTGGCCCTCATGTTCTGTGGACAATTTGTCCCTTTGTCCCAGTTGTCCCTTTGACCAACTCTGCTGGTCACTTTGCAAAACTCGTGGGCAGTCAGGGCAGCCCTTAGGAAGAGATGGAAACGCTGCTCTCCTGTGCTTTACTCGGTAGAAAATGGGAGGATTTTGCACTTGTAACAGGAGCATACCTTTGTTTTAATCCGCAAACTCACACCAGGTTGGAACAGATCCACTGCAGGAGTTGCTGTCTTTTCAGGTGTCTTGGCACATGCAGGAAGAAATTACCCCAAAGCAGAACCGTGGAGAGACAAGAAGCACTATGTAAGGGGGGACAGGATGCATGTCACCTACCTGGCATGCTGCTGGCTCCAGCCAGGGGCTGGGTCTCAGCTGGTTTGAGATCAACACGGAGGTCAGCTGTTCTTGATGGTGACTCAAGCCAGACCATTGCGGATACTGTCAGAAGCCTGACAGAGAAATCTCAGGCATATTTGCAGCTATGTTTTAGTTAGAGTGTAACTGTTCCCAGAGAATGGTAGGAAAACATTCTAAGAAGAATGTAAACAGAGTTATTCTTAGCTATCCAATAGCTTTAAGAGATATTTCTCTTAACCAATAATATGATACTTGAGTCCGTGTATTATAAAAGACACGGGATTTTGCATAAAGTTCAGTTGGAGTGCTCAAGCTGAACGTGTATGTTCCAGACCTTTATGCCGTGTTCCTGGGGAGAACAGTGACAGACCATCAGGGTGGGTGGAACAGCCACACTTCAGGAGAGGTCAACTTCTTCATCTCTTCTCAGCTTGGAGAAGAGAAGCAACTCCTTGTGACATTTCAGTACTTAAAGCGGGCTTATTAAAAGGAGGGAGAGTGATATTTTACACAGGCAGAGAGTGAAAGGATAATGGGGAATGGTTTTAAACTGAAGGAGGAGCGTTTTAGATCATGTATTAGGAAGACATTCTTTATTCAGAGGGTGGTGAGGCCCTGGCACAGGTTGCCCAGAGAAGCTGTGGATCCCCATCCCTGGAAGTGTCCAAGGCCAGGTTGGATGAGGCTTGGAGCAACCTGGGACAGCGGAAGGTGTCCCTGCCCACGGCAGGGGGTTGCAACTCAATGATCCTTAAGGTTCCTTCCGACCCAAACCATTCCATGATTCTTTCCATTGACCTACGAGGGCTCCTGCTGAGCAGCTTTCAGGAGATTTTCAGATACTCAAAGTTCAGTAAAGAATTCCGGGGTTGGCAACTCGTTCAAAACTTTGTGTCTGCATTTCTTTATACATAAGAAAAATCAAAGCTTCCTCTCCCTGTCATGTGTTACCGCTTGGTGGATTGACATGAAAGTTTCCCCAGCGCCCCTCATGGAACAGATGTCTGGGGGGAGGGAGTATCAATATCATCTCACAGGAATTTTATCAGTAGAGTTCTGACAAGATTAATTTCCTACTTCAGACAATGATTCGTCTATTAGGAGATTCTTGAATACTTAATTATTAATATGAATTATTAAAGAACGCTGTGGGATTCATAGATACACACTGGAGTAAGGCACACCCCTAAAGCTGCACTGTGTCTGACAATTGCAGAAATGTACAATATTTTTTGAATAGCCTTGAATTTATAAATGAATGAATTTTGCAGTTCAGGGGAATTTACTTTTCTCCCATTTTAGACAATTTCTGAGCAAGTGGTTCTTTTACTCCATGCCAGTGACTTAAAACTTGGAATCATGACTAGGATAATGGGACTGCTATTCTGAAGTGCAGGTTTGCTTTTCCAGCTTCCCAGACACCGATTTGCTTATTTTGTGACTTGCTCTAAGGCAGTCAAAAAATTTCCAGCTGAAAGAATTTTGGTGTAAAAGGTAGATTCCAAACTGATAAAAACTCCATGTGAATTTTGGACTGAGGGGTTGATTATTTGTTCATCTGCGGAAAAGCAAACAAAATCAAAATATTTCATATTATTCTTCTTCTAATAAAAAAGATACTTCATCTTTATTTTTATTTCTTTTAGTTTGAAATGATGTTCCATTTAGATATTTTTTTCTCTGCTGTGCTGAGGAAACACACTATAAAGCTTGAAAACAACATGAAGAAATTCATTGTGGTGGAAGGCAACATTCATTTAAACTCGGATGTGCCAGGCATGTTCATCTGTTGGTTTGTTTTCAATTTTCAGTGAGCTGATTTTCTTTTCTTGTTCTTAGTTCCATTTAAGATCTGCCTCCAACTTATTCATTTATTTGCTTACCTTGAGGAATTGGCAGCAAAAATGGAAAACCTGTTATTCCCACCTCTCAGTTTAGGAAATAACGTATCATGATCAGTGCCTCGAGGGCTCCAGAAATTGCTCTAGATCTCCAGATAACATTTTATATAAATGAGAATAAGTAACAGACTGGAAATAACTCTAGAGGAACAGACAGAAATAACTCTAGAGTAATAATAATAATTATAACAATTATTAATAGTAATAATAATAATAATAATGAGAAGTTTGTCCAGAGAAGCTGTGGCTGCCCCATCCCTGGAACTGGTCAAGGTCAGCTTGGATGGACTCTGAAAAACCTGGTCTTGTGGAAGGAGCAGGATGTGAGGCAGACATCCTTCATGGGCACAAGGACATGACTTTTAGAATCACAGAATAGAATCATAGAACGGCCTGAGCTGGAAGACATCTTAAAGATCATTTCATTCCAACGCCCCTGCCACGGGCAGAGACACCTTCCACTATCCCAGGCTGCTCCAAGCCCTGTCCAACCAGCCTTGGACACTTCCAGGGATGGAGCAGCCACAGCTTCTCTGGGAAACCTGTGCCAGGGCCTCACCACCCTCACAGAGAAGGATTTTTTCCTAATACCCAATCTCAACCTACTCTCTGTCAGTTTGAGGCCATTCCGCCTTGTCCTGGCACTCCAGGCTTTTTTAAATTGTCTCTGTTCATCTTTCTTGTTGGCTCCCCTCAGGTACTGGAAGGCCACATTAAGGCTATCCCAGAATCTCCTCTTCTCCAGGCTGAACAATCCCGATTCTTCCAGCCTTTCCTCACAGCAGAGCTGCTCCATCCCTCTGATCATCCTGGTGCCTCCTCTGGACTCCTCCTACAGCTCCTTGTCCTTCCTCTGCTGGTCCCCAGAGCTGGATGCAGCTCTGCAGGTGGGGTCTCACCTGAGAGGAGGAGTGAGGCAGGTTTCCTCCCTCACCTGCTCCCCACTCTGCTTTGGATTGGCTTTCTGGGCAGCAAATGCACATTTAGAAAAGACCTTTCCACTCTGGTTTTTGAGAAGAGGAATATTCACTGCTGACTTTGTTGAAATCTCTGCTGCAAATACATCAAACCTGCTTGGGGCTGGAGTCTGGGGCTGGATTTGGAGCAGGGTACTTTGTTAGGTTGAACATGCTCCCTCTGGAATGGTGCCCACAGGGGGATGGCAGCACCTTCTGCATTTGTCTGCGCTGCCGTGCCTGACAAACAGCATCCTAAGTGAAAAACAGGCTCCATCCCAGCATCTCCCTCAAGTGAGGATAACCAGGGAGCTTAAGAGACGGAACAATCTCTTTTTCCTCCTTCCCTGTGGGCAGAGGATGGAACTGGCTTAGTCTATGTGTCCTTTTCTTTTTTTTCCTTTCTATTTTTGGCTTCTCTCTGAACAAGCAGAGATGGTTAGACCCAAAAGACAGACTCTGGTACCAGAGTCTTAGTCCTTTTTACATCAGCTAGTTGTGCACTTGTCACCTTGTCCATTTTTGATACAAGGGCGTGCTCTGGCAGGGATTCTTCCAACCATCCCTCCCTATCCTGAGTGCTGCTGGCTCTCTCAGCCTGGGACAGGGATTCGGCTGTGGCCCAAACAGGAACTACATCTAAAACCACTTGTCACGAACATTTTCTCTGTTGGGTTTGTTTCTTTTTCTGCACTGGAGACATTTCCACTGAGCACCCAATACTCTCCATGTGTTTCATAGTTATATTTAGACCAAAAGTATCTGACTCAACAAGTAAGAAAGATTGCTCTTCACAGGTACGTGTTATTCTGATGAAGACAGACACTGAAAATTGGTATAAAATCTATTGTTCCAAATTACTGTGGAAATTGCTAAAAAGCCTAACCCAAACCCAAACTATTTTTGTGGCCCAGTGTTGTGCTTAGAATTTTTGATGAGCTCGGGCTGATTTGGGTTGTCATCTGGTTTAGTGATCAGCCTTTCCTCTTAAATGTCAGTCCTATGCAAGCAAATTCTAGAACCATTTCTACTTTCTCTGCTGGAATTCAAATCCAAACATAATTTTAAATATGCTCTGGTGAACTTTTCCTTCACAGATTTTGTCTAAATCCGTGTCAGTAGAGAGATATCCACTCTGGAAAATGGAGAAGGTGCATCACCAGCTCCTACCAAGCACCTGTGTAGAGCTTGCATGTCAATATGAGCACGTTTGACCACAGGAAAGGTCGTGCTTGTGCTCAAATGTGGGACGATTGCTACTACAAGGCCATTTGTTTGCAGATATTGGGTTGTATTTTTCTTCCAGCTGTGCATCAGCATCGGGTTTATATCTGTGAAATATATCTATGAAGACACAGATATCTGGGAAACCCAGGAGACAAGTCATGCATTGTTAAAATAATGATATAATCTATAAATTTCTGTCCTGTCAATGCCCTGCCTCCTCAGAACCTCAAGGAAAGCAAAGCAGAAAAGTTTGTCTGCCCCAAATCCTTTACAGTGTGCAGTGTTTGACACCATTGACTGGCTTCCACACCATCACACATGTAAAAATATTACAGTTGTGCTATCTGACTCAATATTTTAGTGGCATGAGGAAAGACATGGTGTCTTCCAAGTTTGCCATGCAGCTTGAAGCAAACCAGCTTACTGAGCGAAAAGAAAGTGGACTCAGGGAAGGAATATGCAGCTTTATTGAGTAGTGTGTTCTCAGTCTCTTCCAATTATTTCAAGCCATTCCTACACTTCTATGGAGTTGCTGATTTTGTGATTTTGAACATCCCTGGAGATCTTTATTCCCATTTCACTAAGACTTTACAAGCTCCTGGGCTTTTTCCAGCAGGGTTGCACTGGAGCTGGGGATAAAGTCATAGAATCTTAGCACTATCAAGGTTGGAAAAGACCTACGAGATCATCAAGTCTGTAGGAGCTGAAGGAAAACCAGGGTGGTGTGTAAGACAAAATATCCAGACACAATTGTCCCCATGTCCCTACACACCAGTAGAGCAGAAAAACAAGGCTGTGCCTGCCTTGTGTGAAAGATTTCTGTGTCCCTTGTTATGGGATGTATTTCTCACCCCCTGCTCCAAAAAAAAAATTTTAAAATGAAGTCTTCTCTGCTTTCTCCTGTCTCCAGCACCAATGGATGCCTCAGCTTGGGCTTTAGCCTCCTCTGGTGATCCCAGTCTTACCCCAGGGGATCTGGCACTCTGTAATCCTGAGAGACTTGTGAGGAATGGAAAGACAGTGATTGAAATTAGCAATATCTGACTGTAAATGTGAGTTTTGATGTAAAAACACTATTATTAGAAGGAAAAAAAACAAACAAAAGCAAACAAACATGGTTCATTATGTTTTAAATGAGCCTCTGGATAGAGCAGCCTTCTTTGAGGGAAATGTAGAAAGAAAATGTCATTTATGAAGAGGGAAAGGACACATCCAATGAGCGCTGGGGCTTTTAGGCTGTGTTGCCAAGACTGATCAAAGTGAGGCAGAATTAGGGACCTGGAATTGGCTCTGGGGTCATCTGCTCCATTGCCACATTTCTGGACCATGATTGTTCTCTCTGTCTTGATCTCCTCAGGTCCATGTTTTCCAAAGCAGATAAACAGCTTTTGCCTACACAAAAAGTACATTAGTGGTTCTAATGTGCCTCTTGGATTGCCTTCCAGATTTTCCAGCACCCTCCAAAGGCTGTGCCTAAACCCAAAACCTCTCAAACTAGAGGGGCAGATGGTTTCTAGAGTTTGTGGTCTTCCTGGGTATGGTGGAAAATATTTTTGAGTGTAAATGATCTTGCTTTCTCTTAAAGTACATAATGAAAATAATGAATCAGGTTTTGTTCAAACTCCATCAATTTCTAGCACTAAAGTGGGCTATGAAACTTGAAGGTCATTCAGAATAACAACTAAAAAAAAAAAAGCAAAGAGAAGAGAAAACCCACACGAGAGTCGCAGTTGTTGCATATTTTGAGGTTAACATGACATGACTGTGTCTCTTAAGCTCATTTAAACATTTAATTTTATTCTCTTGTTCCCTGAGTACATATGGATTTCACAGAGGTTTAACAGGACAGAAGAAAGTTACCCATAATTGAAACAGGCTTTATGCACAAGTCACGATGTTGTGTTCAACACTCAGCAGGAGAAAAACATGTTCTTTCTGTCTAAAGTGACTTATTTTCAGATTAAGGGAAACAGCTGTGAGAAGAGACAGAATTTTTCCTTAGAAGAGCACCACCAACAAATGGTTTGCTGAAATCTTTTCAAAGAAATTAGTCTTCAACCTTTCGAGTTAATAATGAAAAGTAAGTAGGGAAGGACTCATGCAGCATAAAATCACAGAATGGTTTGGATTGGAAAGGACCTCTGAGATTTTGCAGTTCCAACCCCCTGCCTTGGGCAGGAACACCTTCCACTAGACCAGTTTGCTCAGGGACTCATCCAGCCTGGCCTGGAACGTCTCCTGGGATGGGGAGTCCACCACCTCTCTGGGCAATCTGTTTTGGTGTCCTGTGAATCTTATAGTAAAGAATTTATTCTTAATATCTATTATAAATAAAATCTACCTTGTTTCCATTTAGAACCATCTCCCCTTGTCCTCTCACTCCCTTCCCTTGTCCAAAGTCCCTCTCCAGCTCTCGTGGAGCTGCTTTAGGCACAGGAAGGGGCTCTGATGTCTCCCTGGAGCCTTCTCATCTTCAGGCAGAGCAGCCCCAACTCTCCCAGCCTGTGTCCAGAGCAGAGGTAGCCCAGCCCTGTGACCAGTTCTGTGGCCTCCTCTGGGCTTGTCCCAACGAGCTGATCTCCTTCCTGTGCTGGGAACCCCAGAGCTGGATGCAGCACTCTGGGTGGGATCTCGCCAGAGCAGAGTAGAAGTGGAGAATCCCCTTCCTCCCCTACTGTTTGTGCTGCTTTAGACACAGCCCAGGATCCAGGTCATGGCTTTCAAAACCATCCCTGCACCTGCAGAACTCTTGAGCTTTGCTGGAAGCCTCTGCAGAGCCTTTCTGAACACGTGCAGCAGTGACGGATGAGTCGTGTGCTGGTACCACCTGGCTTCAGAGCCAGGCTCGTCCCAGCCGCTCTCGGTGATTTATGGCAGCAGGCAGAGATAAGTTATCTGATAAACGACTCCTCCATTATCACAGACAGATGTGTCCAAGCATAGATTATAATTACATCTGAGGGAAAACAAACACAAAGGTTACAGGGCTGAGATTGGGTGAATGGTTTATTTAAACTTTATTGTTTTCTTCTTCCCTTATTCGGTATTAATCCCACCTTCCACTGAGGGACTTCCAATCTCAGTAGGCTATAAATTATGGGATCAAACTTGTTTTACATATGCTTGTGTCAAATGATCTACACAGTTACAGGATCAGCCTTTGATTTCAGGATGCTCAGGTCAAATAGAGATATTGGAAAACCACAGATTTCCACTCGTTTGAGCATCAAAGGAATAGACCCTTAAAGGTGCCGAGCACTCTCCAGATCCATTGGGGGATCCATGGGGGAGCCTGGAAGCACTTGGCCTTGCGAGAATTAGATTTGGGATGTGATTTGAAATGACTAAATCTGAAAAAATTACTTTGGAAACCATTAATGTGTAAACTTTTGGAGATCCATTCTTTTGGTGCTTGTTTATTCTGACATCCGTGAAAAGCTAACTTGGATACTTGTATGTAAAGAAACCAACTGAGATTAAGTCCCTGAGTGTTGGGAACATGGGGACAAGAAGGTGACTGTGGTGGGTTGACCCTGGCTGGATGTCAGGTGCCCTCCAAAGCAGCTCTGTCAGTCCCCTGAATTGGGCAGGGGAAAGAAAAAATAATGAAAGACTTCTGGGTTGAGAAAAGGACAGGGAGAGATCAGTCACCAGTTACCCTCAATGGCCAAATGTTGCAGCGGTTTTTCTTATGTTAACTGTAAAATGGTTTGTTCCATGTA
>WEKY01012848.1:1202-87761 GCA_013390045.1 Picathartes gymnocephalus | reverse complement strand
CATAGCTTATGAGAAGGAAGCAGGTGAGGATTTTTTTCTTCAAAATGAAGCAACAGTGCATGTATTTAAAATAAAATCTCCAAATCTGTTCAATATTTATCCCAGCTGGAGAAGAAATGGACAGTTAAGTTACATTGTGCACCTCCATGAAAACAGCTGATTGAAACTTTCTGATAGCATGGAAGCAAACTTCCTACAACCATTCCTGCATGCTCCCATTCCCTAATGTAATTCACCACATTTAATGTAATTAATTTGGAAAGAAGGAAGTGCAGTTTTCCCAAAGGAATTTCCTGACTGACAGCTGTTTTGCATAATCAGTGCAGAAACAGCAGTAGTGGAGCACACTCCAGCTATTACCTCCTAATGGACATTTACTTTGCTTTGCTACTGTTTTGCTCAGCACTAAAGATTGCAGCACAGATAGGGAGTTTCAATTTAAATTCCTTCCCCCATAAAATAAATTCTTTAGCTAAGTGTGTACATTACCGAACCTTTTGCTTTGGGGCAATAATGAGCACCCAGTGCCCTGTCAGTCTCCAAGACACCAAGATATTCCCCAGAAATACCTAGGTGCACCACAAACTGAGTATAGGTTCAAAAATCCTCCCTGCCAATGAGAAAATAGTAACATCTTACACACAGTTAGCTTTTCATAACTGTAAGTAAAGAACATACAAGGACTCCAACAATGTTTGTAAAACCATCTGTGAGTACTTATTGAGGGAAACTATATTAATTTTAATAATTAGTCAAGCCTATTTGATTGAATTTGTGAGGTGAAATGGAAAAGTACTCTAAAGAAAAAGCAAATAACAATTTGACCCTTTTATGCGGCAAAGTTTAGCGAAGGGATGGAGAGTAGTAAATATATAATAAATCCAGTATTTGATTTCTCCTGAGAAATGTTTATCTAATTTGTGGGAGGAAAAGAATCGTATCTTTCCCTATTGGCTCATATAATATAGAGGTAACTTGTGGAACTTGTGTCTTTAATTGTCTATGTTTATTTCAAATGAAACGCTGTGTATTTTTCTAACGTGTATTTGACAAGAACCATCAATTTTGTAGGTGTTCCCCCTGCACACTGTACATGTAGGTGTTCAACAGTAAGTGGTACTCCCAAGGTAAATCATAGTCTGAAATTAAAATTAAATAGTGTTTATTGAGGAAGGAGAACTCTTTGGGGTTTTTAATATGGCAACTGAAGAGTATTTAAAACCTCTAAAAATCGATTAAATATTATACTAACTCTAATTTTTAAATCATGTAAAACTAGACAACCTCTCAAACAAACATGGAAGATGTGTGATTCTCAGTCTGTTCTTTTTCTTCCAAATATTCACACAATAAATTGTTCCCTCAGCTTATATCCTGGCTATGGAATTTCTGTCCATGTGCTTTATTGCCCAGATGCCATTCACATTTTCTGAGAATGTAAGTATCAAATATAAATTACCTATATGATTTTCAGTTGTTAAATGTTTAATGTGTTTTATTGACAATTGTGCAATTTAAATATTCTTTTTTAATTACATCCTAGATTAATTGCATATACAATGTGATCTTAAAAATCCTGGAATATTTTCAGCATTATAAATAGCAATAGAACTTAGCATTTTCTGTTAGGTTTCTATGCTCTAGGCATTCTTCATGCAATATCTGCTTGCTTTTCTGTTGTTTCTTGAATTTGATTATACAAATATGGTCTCACACATTCTTTATATGTTTAGAGAGCATCACATGGGGAACAAAACTTAGTACACTCAAATTCAATCTCGAATGGTATTGACAAAACATCCTATGAATTTTTACCGAAATACAGAATTAAGTTAAAATTGCTGTTGAAAACAAATCACAAAGATCAAGTGTCCAAAACAGCTTTGAAAGAGGAGGGTGTTGGTATTATTTTTGTTTGGTGGTTTGGGGTTTTTTTCAATAATGGGCTTTCCTTGCCCGTTTATATTTCTGTAGCATTTCAGCAATATATGCACGTCTTATTTGTGTATACACAATCTGAAAAATATGGTAATTTGCAAACAGTGTATTGTGTTAATTATAGTAGGTGTTTTGCCTATTTATGTATTTGAGCAGCTTGAACTAAATTGAAAGAATAAAACCAATGAGGCAGGAAAGTCCAATTAAAAGTACGTTAATCAAATGCCCCACAAATGCCTTTTCTCTCTAATACATATTGTTGCACTTTATGTCGAGTGCCTGTTTGATGTCAATTGTCCTTCTGTATCTAATGCAGAATCTTGTTCAGTCAGTGTGCAGTAATAAATGTAATTGTCAAAGGCCTGGGTTCGGGTACTTCATTTTATATTTTTATGGATTTTATAGTTAATTTAAATGCGGAATCATTCTTCTTTTAAAGATTAATTATAACTAAGAAACAAAGAGAAATGAGAAAGTGACTACCACATTAAGAAATGACTATTTGAAACACAGGCTGCTTTTCATGTAACACTGTTGCAGTAGAGTGTCTTCTCATCTGCGCTGGAGTAAGTTCAAGTAGACTCTCTTGGTTAAAATTCAAACTAGAAAAGTGCTTCAACGGAGCACTTAAAATTTGTTCCCTAGATATCTGGTGAACAAAATTAACTTGACTGAGCTTCTAGTATAATGCCATAAATCAAGAATAGGTCTGTGGGAGCTCATGTGAAAAGTTTATTTTGTTGCACTGATGCATCTCTCAATAAATAAATGAATATTTGTGACTGTGTTGAAACACAAATTAGGTAGTCAAGTAATCTGAGAGCTGGACACAGAATTCCGCTTCTTGCTCCATTGCAGCATCTTTATATGATGCCAGGCAAGACTTTTAGGACCAGATCCCAGAGAGAGAAAAAAAAAATGGCATATTAAAACAAGATTCATACAGAATTTAGAATCTGAATCTGTTCTGTCTAATTCTAGAAGTGCTTTTCCGTTCCTTATACATGTAAACCACACTGCTGTTTTAGGGCAGCCCTACTTCAAACGAGGCTGAGTAGTCTGGTGTCTGGTCAACTATAGGACCGTCCAGGAAAGAGGCAGTTTGTCCTCAAGAAGGGGGTGTGTCTGGCAGGCATTGTCAGCACACATGGAATGCATGCTGACAAGACTGGGCTCCCTACAGAACCCCACTCTTCAAACAAACACTTCAGGGTGGTACTTAGATGCTGCTATAAAGAGAAAAATAGAAGAGTTCCAGAAAATGGCACATCAAGTTAAAATACTTCTTTATGCATACAGGGCTGGAAATTCCTCAGAGTGACTGGAGTTTAAATTCTCTCAAGCTGGAGAAAGATCTGGAACCAGACATTAGTTTAAGCTTCTCGCTATAAGACAACTGTAAAAAGTGAGTCCCTCAACCTTCTCCTTTTTGGGTGAGAAACAGGGAGAGAGTTGTGAGTGTAAGGGGTGTAGGAGTCTCCCTGCAGAGGGTTATCTGTGGGTGTGTGCATCTCTGTGTGTGGCATGGGAACCAGAGACAGGGTGGGATCACAGCTGCACATGCTGTACTCATCGTCTCCTCTGTGTTAGTGCTACCTGGTGCTGCATTGAGAGTGACAACTTTAACTCAATGCATGAAAGAAAGTTCCACCGAGTTCATCCTTTACATCCATTTCTGACTCAACTTGCCATGGGCACATCTTCCTCCAGTTCTAGCTGAGACAATGGGAAAGTTTTCTCTCCACTTCTACCTTCATTCCTCTTTGTGTGCCCTCTCAATATAGACACACCTCACTTTCTCCCCTTTTCTCTGCCTCTTTGCACCAGAGATCTCCATCCTCCTCAGTCTCCCAGCTGAGCTGCTTATAAGTCATTCCTGAGAAGGTGTCAAAGATCTAAATGAATTTTGCTCAAGCCATCCCAGATAACTTCACTTAGGACCAATGAGGAGGGTTCATATGAGCAGGTCAGATAGACAGATTCCAGGAATGAGGATCTTGTAGGAAGCCCTGTCTGATAAAAGAGTTCTTGTGGACAGAAGGAGGGGACATCCAAATAAATTCTGGTAGGAGACTTAAATGTATTGCTTTACATTAAACCTGGTCTTTAATCTTTCTTTTGCAACAATGCCCCATTTGCTGCACAAGAAGGAAAAAGCAGTCTATTATTTCTATTCAAATGACTTAACACAATTTTTTTGCAATAGCTGAGTATTCAATAACATGCAATAATATTAATTACTGAATTTCCTTCAGTGAGAGGATTCTCAAGAGGGTACTTCTGACTTCTGAATGAAGTTAAAGAGGCTTGACCAGAAAATTTTATATAACTAGCAATGCAACTACATATGGTGTTGCCATCGAATATTTGTAAGGGGAAAAATAGTATCCCATTTGTTAAGCTAAGCCTTTTGTGGGAGAAAGAGCGTTTACTGGAGTACATGCTCAGTATACATAATAGATACCATTTCACAGGGTTAAAAATGTAGACTCCTGAACAGTAAATTTAAACCTTCTTACTTGCTTTTCCTAGTTATCATTATCAGTTATCATAAAAGTAGTTCAGAGATCGTGTCCATGTTCTGTGGTTACCGAGCATGGAAATTGAACAAGATGAAGGCAAATAGCTCTGAATAACAATGTTTTAATGGTGCCATCAACACAAAAATTCCTTAAAACAGTGATGAGAAAAATCTGTGAAGAAATAGCAAGATAAGGTCATTACCAATTAATTTTCTTTCACTATGTGAAAATTTAAATAAAAGAAGACAGGTATATTGTGTTATTAATAAGGGCTAAGTAAAATATTCTCAAGTTTATGATTGCTGTTTTCATTAGTAATGCTTCTCTACAATCTGGCTTGTATTAAAACCAGAAAAAAATGGTTAGTAGTACTTTATGCCTTGGGCTAATTTGTTTAAATTTGAAATATTGTACTGAACTAAAATTAAAACATATGCTCTGTGCATATGTTATGTGAACATGAAGCATTTTATACATGAAGTATTGCAGATAGATATTCTTCTCATAAGTAAATGAAGATGGTTTAAAAATGTGTATCTCATTTCTTTCTAGGGATATGCAGCCTAAGCAAACGTGCCTTGTCTCTGTGCTGTGTTAGAAACAGACCCATAGAGAAGCTCGAATCAGATATTTGATGCAAACCTTTGACACTTAATGAGATATGTCATAGTAGCTTTTAAGTTTATTCTCTTATTGGCATGTCTTGAAAAAATTGCAAACCCAGTGGCAAACATTAACTTTATACATATTAGTCCATTTTGCCTCCTAGCAAAAATAGAACTCGTTACATATTTATAAAGCACTACATCCAGTCCTCCAAAATTCTAGCAAAGTAGTTTGATTTGTTGTTTTGCAGAAAGGGAAAACTGAGGGACCAAGGAGTTGGGAGGATTTGCCCCAAGTCACAGAATGGATAAAAAAGGAGAAGCAGAAAGAAAACAGAAAAGGACCCTGACTGCTTATCTTCCATAACAAATTAATCTTTCTCTCCAGTGCTATTACTGAATTATAACAGGGAGCCTTATATTCTCAATTTTCTTGCCTCCATAGGATTCCTTCATTGTCCAGTACTGCTTTGCTGCTTAATTAGCTCAATGGTAAAAAGAGGCAGGAACCGTGTTCCTTGGGCTTTAAAATCTTCCCAGGTTTAAACTGAAATAAGAAACAATTATTTAAATGAGAGAGAACCAAAAATCCAGGTTTCTTTCACAAGGTAAATGAACACTGTAGGAGGCAACTACTGAGCCCCACAAATGCCTTATATGGCTATAGGCTTCAGCTGTATCATTGATTTTCCTTGTCCAGGACTAAAAAAATATGCCTAAAAACAACAGGAATTCAAAAATTCAAAATAAAATTATCATCCCACAGAATAACTAACTTTCCACAAGATTTTATGAACTTTGCACCCTAGATCAATGTTCTCAGTGTGCCTGGGAACTTTGTTCTCTGAGTAGGCTCCTTGGCCACCACACTACTTTGTTGAACTATGTTATCCAGATAAACAATATATCCTCCCACAATACATCCACTGTTTTATTTGGCTTGTAGACCTGAGGGACTAATTTCTTTTCCAAAATCCTAAATTATGGGGTCATGCACTGATTATGGAGCATAGCCAAGGGTCTAAATACAGAGCACCTAAAATAATGGCTCCTGAGAATGTCTCAATAAGATCTAACCCCATTCCTTGATTCCTGACTTCCAGATTACTCCCGTCTATATTTAAATACAAAATCTAAAAGTTTCAAAGTGGAAGAAGTATGTTTTTCATGGTCAGACAGCCTTTAAAACTTGGCCTGTACAGGGCACCATCTCTACACTGGGGTTCCTGGCTTTCTCTGCCACTGGCTGCTCCACCTCGTACCTGGCAAAACATCTCTGGCAGCATTTTGAGCTCCAGGCTGTGACCCAGTACTAGGCATCTGTTCCTCTAGGCAGGCTTTATTCAGCTAGAGCCCTGGATGCCTACTGCTGTGTCCTTTCCTGAGGCAAGCACTGTCAGGATTTTTTAAAGGAGGCTCCACTCTGTCTTCCCCATCTCAGGCCATTTTTCTCCCTCTCTTCTGGACCATGAAAATTGGGACAGCTGGAAAAACTATGGAGAAAGGTCTGCCTGATCACATGGCAGAGAACTGTGTGCTGAAGAACATTAAATGTAAATATGGCTCATATTTCTTCTGGAAGTAACAAACACACTGGGTGTTTCTGCAGATGACCTCCGGAATGTATTCCAGCTTTAAGCTCGTCCTACAAACCTCTGTGCAGCAGTGTAAGGGCAACCACTGAGAACCAGAGCTCCATATGCTCTATCCACATAGAAATGAGGATTTTAATTTTTTTTATAATCTTATTCAAGTCTTTAAAGCCAAAAATCTACTCTGTATATTTATGGGAAGTATGTTATTTTTGGCCTGAGCTTGCATTAACTCAAAACTTCGGCAGAAAATGGTCCTCTTTTTTTATTATTTTTTTTTCTTTTTTCTTTTTTTTTTTTTTGTTTCACTATTCAAATTAGCAGATGCATTTCCTATCATTTGGTACTTTTTCTGTCAATAACACACAAATCCCATGGAAACATGCCAAAGATTTTCTTAGCAACCAAGCCTCTTGCCTGATATACACGATTAACTACAACAGTCTGTTAAAAGCTTAAAATAAACCTGTCTTTTTTTATTTAGAATTTCATATAGTGAAAGAAGATTCATTAGTAATGAATTTAGCACAGTTTCAGGAGAATTTATTTATTTTTATGGAGGCTGAATGCTCAAGAGATATAAAAGCAGGTGTTGCCGTAGAGGCAAATCTGCTGGGATCAACCCAATGACTATGTTCAGGTAAATGAAAAGCACTCTCACCAACTGATGGTATGGGCCCCCCATGATTAAAATGTAAATTGATTCATGCCTTGTAAGAGCATAATACTGCTGCAAAAAGCATCCTTCTCTGTCAAGAAGTAGCAAATTCCATTATGAAAGATTGGATTTTGACAAGCTGTTTCTTGTTCCAAGAGGGTAACCATTTTGGAGAAGAGTTTGTGGATTCTGGGCACTGCTTTCTGTGTCTCTGGAAGATGCAGACTAATCACATTTTCGGAAAACAGAAGTTATAGTTTTTATATCTTCACATTTGGTTAAAGTAAAATAAAACAAAATATCACAAGTTCTATCCTATTTATAGAGATTTTTTTATCTTTGCTTAGAATAATCTCAATTTGCTTCACAGTCTTTGAGTTAGACCCAGGGTGCAGGCTGATGGTATATGAAAAAGAATTATTTTTAGAAGCCGTGTATGTAACTGCTATGAAAAGAAATAAACCAATGGTATCTGAGGTAAAAACTCTCACTTGAACTCACCTTCTTAGAGGCTTGCATGGCATGCCTTTGTCACAAGCTAACCATCCATTTATGTTGTAGCATCAAAAAACTTACCAACCTTTAGGTCTCTCTGTAGGTACTAGATGGAGCTTGTATTTAAATATCCTATCTTTCCAACAGTCCTGAAAGTAGGTGCCTGTGAACACAAATTATTCAGGCACTTAGAAGAAACCACTGGTAAGTAGGAGAATCATAAACAAAGGAAAGAGAAAACACAGCATTAAGCCTTATCAGCTGAAGGTTTTAAGTAGCCCTTTATTCAGGTGTTCTAAATAGTTTATGGACAACAGCAGCTTTAGTGATCTCACAGGAAGACTGACTTCTCCAGTAAACCTGTTTGTTGAAATTTAATGATATGCCTCCAAGTACAATTCTCCTGATTTGTGCCTGCTGTTGGCAAGTACAGTACATCACAACAACTCTTCCCTTCACAAGTGACCCACAAGATGTAATGCACAGAGCTGCAGTATAGCAATGTGGAATGACCTAAATGGCTGTGCTAAAGCTTGCAGCAATTTAGACATTCTTAAAGCACTGCAAAGCTGTGCAAACTAGTAAAGAAAAGAAAAAGAAAATATTAATTCTTGGTTTAACAGGCTTTATAGGAAAAACAGTTACAAGAAAAGTAAATGTTACATATAACTTTGAAAACAAGGACCACTTTGGTTACCTGGAGCTGAATGGCTTGAACTGTGCTCCAGTGCAGTCATTAGGGGTCTGTGAAATTGTACCAGTGCCAAATGTTAGCAAGGAGAATTATATTTGCCTGTCTTATTGCATGGTAATAAAATGCAATGGCCAGTTGCAGCCATCTCTGTTATTCCCTTCTGCTGCCAGGGGGTGGGAAAAGGGCTTCCACAGCCATTTTGACAAACACGCTGGCATGCCTCAGCGCACTGTGCTTTTGCCTGATGATGTTTCTAATCTTCATACCTCTGCCACAGAGTTTTAAAATGACCTTGAAATAACAGAGTCTTTTTTGTTAAGATTTGGTCTATGTAGAAATTTCTGAAATAATACTGTAGAAAATAGTCTCTTAGATAAGGAACGTATTTTCAGCTCCTAGTCTCACAAAATACAGATGGCTATGATTTCTTACAGATCTGCTAATATATAGGGAAAATATTTCTGCAGGAATTGAGAGAAAGTCTAACTTTTTAATCCATATGATATTTACTGGTTGTCTGAAATAAGACTAGTTTTTCTGCAGTAAAATCTTTTTGAGGTGAAAAAAGAAGATAATTCAAATTGAGTCACGGTACTCCTGGAGACAACAGCTTTTAAAGCTAGGGGAAAAGACTCTTCTTCTATGCACAGTGTAGAAGTTCAGTTCTCATTAATTTCAATTAGAAGTTGATGAAGTTCTTTGTTTTATTACACTGTCATTTGCACTACATTTTCAAATTGCATCAAGACATTAAATATTCTCACAGACAGTAACTGCTCACAGGGGATTTTAAGCAGTGCAAGACATGTAATGAAACTCAACCCATTATTATTATTAATTATTTGTATTATTTTATTGCACAGGAGTTGTAGTCATGGATCATGACCTCATCGCATGATGCACAAAGCCAGAACAAAAAGACCATTAATTGTTACAAATCTGAGATGGTTAGTGGCATGGCTTGGGTAGAGCCTGACTTTGAATTTTCACCTTTCCAAAGCTTGGGCAATGCTGTTTGACCAGTCAGCTGGGCTCTCCAATAAGTGTTCAAACTGACCTTGCAACATCTGTGTGGAATCAGTGCCACTGAAGCAGCTATCCCCACTCAGCTGACCCTCAGGCTAAGGGACTCCTGACGCGCACAGCTCACAGCAGAGTCAGTCTCCAGGTGCTCCTCTGCCCATGATCTCACAGCCTCCCTACCCCTGAAGAGCAATGAGCATCTCCCAGCCTTGCCTGGTCCATGCCACTGCCAGTTCCTTGCACAGTGTTTGTAAGTGGTAAGAAAACACCAAGGTATCTGGTTGTCTGTTATGGCCTTAGGAAGAAAGGGCAGTCACATTTGGCATCTGCTTGTGGCTTCTCTACCAGCTGGTGGACAGTGAAACTGTATCTCCTAGAAGAGTAAAGCCACAAATAAATATATTTGATACATATGATATTTGGTATGTCTACATCTATATTTATGAAAGTCACTGGAAGAGACTGAAGATGAGAGGCATGACTTAAAGAATATCCCTGGTTTAAGGGCACTTACTGCCAGCAGCATGGAATGACCAGCACAATCTTCCCTCACAAAGAAAGGAGCCTGGGAGAAGGCTTGGCTGAGATCTGTGTTAGTCACTCCAGGAGCTGGTAATTATTCAAGAGCTGCCAGCAGGACAGGGCTGAACAGAGGAGATAGGTGCAGAAGTTAAACCACCTCTATCACCTCCACAGAGATATTTGCTGTATGAGGGATCAGCCAGCAGTTACACAAGGAGAGAAAAAAAGCAGAAGTGGGGTTCCATTGGGGCATCCCAGAAAGAGAAGTGGGTGAAGAAGACAGCCTAAAAATTATGTTAAGGTTTTTGAGAAACAGATGGAGAGGCAGTTAGGAATAGGTCTGGAAGGTGGGAGAGAACAAGAAAAGTATCTCTCTCTTTTTCTGTAGAAGGAAGTATTTGTTCTGCAATGAGAGTTGTCTCATTTGGGTCCTTCAGCTGCCGAATCAGCTTCCAGGTATTTGTGCCTAACTCAAATATCTGATTCTCCCTTTTCCCTGTGGATCTGCAGGGGTGCTGGTTTGTCCTTGTTACAATGGACTGGCTCCACCAATAGGGGACAGTCCAGATGGTTACTGCCCTTAAGATAAAGTATATATAGAATGGGGTCAGGGAAGAACAAAGCAGCTGGAAAAATGCAACTCATTTCAGTACAGAGGATATGCCCTTAGGCTGTATCTAGATAGTATACTTCCTAAATGAGAGGGGAAAAAATGGCATGCAGAAAACAGTTGCCTAAACCATTACCTTCTTGTCAGCCACTCACAACCCAAAAGAGAATACCTCCTTGGAAGGATTTTAAAAAGTACTGTCTGTGCATGAAAAGATGCTCATACTTCTGTTAGGAACACTGACCGACAGCTTCTAAATTTCTAGTTTTCAAAGGCTATCAATTACTCTGAACACTGGGTGACTTGGATCACATGCAGCCTTCCAAGCCTCACTATTAAAGAAGAACCTGAATGAAGAATCTCAGAAGAGATTTGGCATTCTGTAAATATTCCCTGTTAATAAAATCAGAAATTAAGCAGTTTTCTGAGCCAAGACATCTCAAAGAATTTCTGAAAGTGGAAACTCCAGATTTGCTGGGGGATAGATGTAGGAAGATGATGAGTTTATTCAACCCTCAAAAACACAAAATGAAATCTGTCCTTATGGTTAACAGAGAACTGAAGCCAAGTAGTAACATTGAAAGGACTTGCACTGGGGTAGGTGGATATATAATAGCAGTATACTTGGACTGATATCTTCCTAGACATTTTTATTGAAAGCTTTTCATCCCAGAAAACAAGAAATGAGAGGAGAACAAAAAAAAAAGAAGAAAAAAGATGTACCCTAACCTGCAGCACCACGGCCATTTTGGACTCAGAAACCTCAAAAGCAGAGTAGTTTCAACAGGGGATGAGGAATCATGTTGAACTTGAAGAATCACATGCAGAAATCACTGCTTAATTAATAAAGAATCACAACAGAGAAATCTGAGATCACTTGAACACCCTGTCAATTCAACCAAAGTGTTTGCATTTTCTCCTTGTCCATTAAAAAAATCATGCTTGGTCAGAGGATGTGAGGAGAAGTGGTCTTGTGGATTTCATAGTGTAATTAAGCCAGAAAATCTCACCAAGGATGATAATACATGAAGTGGGATTTTAGAAGTATAAGATTTATCTCCACAATTCCATCTTAAATAGCAAAGTGGAGACAGAAATCAGAGAGAGGCTTCAAATGGTCTCTGCAAAAGTGCCAGGCATGGAGCTGTAAGGGACACAGGGCCGAGCAGTTCAACTTCGTTTTTCAAAAGGAGCCTTCTTATCTCCTTGGCAGAACGCCTGTGTGCCACAGCAGACTCACCTCATCATCCTCCACTGCCTCTACGTGTTCCTTCCTCGCAGAGGTTAAGTGCTGCCTCTGCTGGAGAACTTCCTGCTGCAGGGCCAGCTGCAGTGGAGAGAGGCAGGAAGGGATACAGCCCAGCAATTCCCAAAGGCAGAGCTGCAGTCCAGGCAGGTGGATAAATGTGAGCCCAGCTCTTCAATCTCACATGCCATGAGAACGGTCAGGTGCCTGAAAGGAAATCAGACTCTCAGAACTGCTCTGAGAATGAACTGTACTCCACGTGTGTTGGTTAGGAGCATCAGGTCATGAATTCTCCTTTTTTTTTTTTTTCTGGAATGCATCTGCTATCAAACATTTTTTTCCCAAAATATTCTAATATTAATAACTATGGCAATGGCTCCTCTGGCAATATTCAATATCTTTTGGGATGCAGGCATTGCTCGCTCTGATCCTTCTTCGTCTTCCACTCTAACAAATTCTCCTCAGCTATCCAGGCTGTTCCACTTTGTATAAATGACATATCTACCAACTAGAGAAAGAAATCTGTTCTTTACTTGACTTGGAGGTGATGGATTCAGGTCAAAGACCCTGCCCAATGCCACTTGGGGCTGTTTATTTAATGCAAGGGTTACACACAGCTCATAGACCTGACACAAGAGGTAGGAGAGATGTGCACCTTGCAAAGCCAGGCAAGGCAACACAGAGCATTTCAAAGCTCCATGTATAGGTGACTGAATCAAGCAGTGGATCAACAGTCTGTCTGACCTGGCACAGGGCATCAGCTTCAGAGTGAGTTGAACTGGCTCCACTCATACCCACCAGCTGAAGAAGCTCAGATGTCTGATATGCTGCTACAACCTACAGTCAGATTCCTAAACTTAGGTTTCTTAACCTATACCTCCTTCTCCTCAGAGCTGCCTTGTGGGCCTTGCAGAGGACAGACCAAATTCCTGCCCTGGATGAGGGTGGCAAAGTCTGCATTCATGTGCTGTACCCCACACCACCTCCAGCTCTCTCAACCTGTCAGTAAACATAAAGTATCTGGAAAAATATTTGTCCCAGAATAGGATAGGACAGTTTTTGAGATCTGAAATACTTTTGCAGCCAAGGAAAACTGTCTTCTAACCATCTCTAGCTCTCAGCTTGTCAGGTATCTGAGACATTTATATGTGGAAGGGAAACCTCACTATGGTTTGATGAGAAAAACAATGAGATCCCAACCACCTTCTCAGATAAACAAATCTGAGGTCTTGCCAGAACTAGCCAAAGTAAGTCTGAAGAGAGCAAACCAATCTTCCTACTCTGTGAATAGCTACAAAAAATGCTGAGAACAGAGAAAAGAGCAGAAGTCACACGAAATTTATGAAGAAATAAGAGTATGTCATGGTGGAGAAGCATCAGTGTAAAAGCACAGCAGCAACGATTGTACTCACAAGATGAAGAGAAGCAAAAGGAATTAATTCTCTCACCACTAAAGGATGCTCCCTGGAAAGAGATGGACTTAGTATACATATACATATTGCTCTTTCTGTTCTGGCTGATTCACTCATGTTTTTGTGTCTGATTTTAGAAAAACACTTTGATAGTCTCATCCTCTCCCAAACTGAAAAGAAGGCAATAGGAAATATGCTGGCGTATGCCAACAGCAACTGTATTTTGAAATATATTTTTTGCCTTTAAAAGTAAGACAAGTAAGAAGAAAAAAAATGTAGCTACATACAAGAATGTATCATAGAGTCATATAATGGTCTAGGTTGGGATGGACCTCAGAGATCATGCAGTTCCAAACCCACCCCAGCCATGGTCAAGGACACCTCCCACTAGAACAGGTTGCTCCAAGCCCTGTCCAACCCAACCTCAAACACTTCCAGGGACGAGGCATTCACAGCTTCCCTGGGCAACCTGTTCCTGTGCCTCACCACCCTCACAGTCAAGAGTTTCTTTCTAACATCTAATCTAAGTCTCTTCTCCTTCAGTTTGAAACTCTTCCCACTTTTCCTATCACTAACTGCCTGTCTAATAAGTCATTCTCAGTCTTTTTTATAAGCCCTCTTTAGGAACTAGAAGACTGCTAAAAGGTGTCCCTGAAACCTTCCCTTTTCAAGGCCAAACAGGCCCAGATCTCTCAGCCTGTCTGCACAGAAGTTCCAGCCCTTTGAGCATCTTTGTGGCCCTTCTATGTACCTGCTCTAACAGGTCTATGTCTGCCTTGCGCTGAGGACTCCAGATCTGGATGCAGCACTCCAGGCAGGGTCTCAAAAGTAGAGGGGGAGAATCATCTCCCTCAACCTGCTGGCCATCCCTCTTTTGATGCAGCCAGGATGTGGTTGGCTTTCTGGGTTGCAGGTCCACAGTATTGGCTTGTGTCCAGTTTTTCATCCATGAGAACCACTAAATCTTTCTCCACAGGGCTGCTCTCAATGTGTTCTTGTATGTCAAAGGCACTGAAAAGATTACTAAATTAACCATTTTTCTGTCAGATTAATATCAGTTCTAGTAAATTTAACAGAAGAGTAGATATGGGATTTCATTATTAAACATTACAGGTGAGGTGTACAATCAATACCAGTAAGAAAATAAGAAAACAAAATCTTTTTCCAAAGCAACACAATACCCTTTTAGTCATGTCATAGATTTGGTTGATAAATGTGTAAATGCCAATCCAATATGTCAAATACATGTTTATATATAGGAAATTTAGATTATTGGAGATTACATTTTTGTGGAATCATCACTAAGCCAGTAGATGATAAAACTAGTCAACTGACTGATCTCAAAGATAAGCATTCCTGGGAAATCCTTACTAAGGAAGAACATTTTTAGTGCATTGCCCCGTGTCTTCCCATTATTTAACTTGTATCAGTGAATTGTGAGGAAATATAATACTGTTGATAAAGTTTGTACATAAAACAAAACCAGGAGGATTGTTAAACAAAAAAAAGAACTGGCGTTCCCTCTAGCAGATGCAACAAACTGAATACAAACAAGCAAACAGAATTAATTTACAGTGAAGCCAAACAGTTACATACTTGGAAAAAGCGCATTTGTGTTTATGGGAGCAGAGCATCCTGGGGAAAAGAAAAGAAATTGAGGAATCACAGTAGATGGTGAGCTAATACTGAAGCTTCAGTGCAAAATGATGGCTTAAAAGATTAACATCGTCTTTAAATGTGTAAGGCATGGGTCACTGAGTAGGAGCAAGAACTTCTATGCCTTTTGTATTTAGCACCAGTTGCTTGAATAAAAACATTCCTGTCCTCAACAGAAACAATGGGAAATTGTCCATCATCATAACTGTCCTTTATCCTCACATTTGCTAGGTGTGAAAGGCAGTTAGCCCACAAAGCTGAAAATTACAGGGATGGTGTAGGCCCCATCAGTTATCAGCAATATACTGGATGACAAATTTCATTATATTTGAATAACTGTCACAGAATTTTAATATAGCTGCAGCCACATTTTCATTAGTGTTTTGAGCATAATACTGTAAACTACTATAACTGATAAGAAATCAATAATAAATAATAATTATTCACTATTAAGAGATGAAGCACAGATCACATGCCTGGGTCTTAGCCCCCTTAGTTTTGAAGCTGGTCACATCCATGTATCAAATTCAACTCAAAATAATATTTAATAATGATTCTAGCAGACACCAGCACCAATTTACCTCTGCCTGAGAAGCTCATAGGGAAAGGGTTCCATACAAACTTGGAGGGTATATGGACAGTAAAGGGGATACAGAGCCGTGTTTCCAGAGGAGGTAAGGGGAGCCTGACTTATTTAGCATCACAAAGCAAAGCAAGAGTAGCTTCTTTCAGAAACACCTTAAAGTCAGTGGAAAAACAGAGGAGTGCCATTTAAGTAATTTTGAAAATCAGAGGCTTTCTTGTCACTAAAGCCATGAGAACAGCTTTCTAGAAGGAAGCATGAGCAACAGAGACAACTCAGTGTTAAGACTGAGATAATTCATGTTAAGCTAAGGATGAGATGACGTGTTCCCTTGTCTGAGTGCAGGACTGGGTTTTATGATGAAGAGATGCCTTCTGCTTCTCTGCTGTTACTCTGAAATAGAGGTCTAGGTGTTGGTCATCTAAACATTGCATGAAAGTTATAAAAGACCACAAAATGGGGTAAAAATAAAATCTTTAGAAAAAAGTGAAAGATGCAACTCTATTGCTGTATTAACTACAATCTCCATTTAAATAAAGAAAACGCTGCCGAATTTGGACTTTCCAGGGAGTGAGCCAATTGCCTTTTGGAAAGGTAAGTCTAACTTAAAGTTCAAGCAGAACCCATTATAGACATAGTGGCAGAGGAACAATTTCGTAATTTTTGCATCAATGGCTGCAGACCATCCAGGGGAAGCACTGACAGTAACTGACCTTCAGAAAAGAAAGATCAGAACACACCTTTTGTAGGAAACCTCTCTCAGGCTGAGGCAAGTGAAGGGCTGCTCTATTTGGGACAAGCCTGCAGAAAGACAAGAGCCAATAGTGTACTTGTGAAAAGAGAGGCATCCTCCTCTGCTGCTGAAAGCCTCTCTCTCACCTGCTGTGTGACCTCACTTGAGGACTAGAATTGTCTATGCAATTTTGTGGTAGAAAGGTGAATTTGGAACCTACGGGGTATCCAGGGTGCCAAGTAGTTTTCTTTTTTATGCTATAGCTGAGCCTGTGGAAGGGAACTGCTCTGAAAGGGCAAGAACCAATGCCAGGCTCAGGTTCAGTTTGTGTCTGTGGCCACTTTCTGCTTTGCTAGTTCTGGTTTTGGCAGCTGGGAACCAGCTTATCCCATGAAGGATCACTATGAGCAGCAAGCTAATGAGATAAACATAAGATATCACATACAGCATCCCTGTTCCACCCACACAATGCTGCAGCCTGCTGGGCTCTTCTCACTCAGAGGTGCTCCACACTTGTGGCCCCAGGAGTGTTTCAGGACCTACTGTCCACTGCTTTCCCTACAGATCAGGAGTGTGAGCGCTCTTGAACTTGGTTTGAGTGTCAAGTGCTTTATAAATAGTTTTGAAACAGAGCAAGTGAAACATCTGAGATCACTAGGTAACTGATTTCATTTGAATTTGGGTTGTACAAACTGGAATGCTTTCAATTCTGAGGTGTCTCAGACCACTGAACTGTGAGAGGAGGAAGATCTCAGAAAGCATTACAATTACTTCTAAGTTAATTACTTCTGGTGATAATTTGAGACACATCACTGTTCTCACCTTTTTGAAGAGGGAGGGACAAATGTACAAAGAACGTGTGGTTTCAGAGAGGTTGTCACCAACCCCACTGGCTCCCTTATGAACAAAGATTAAAATATGGCCCTTCAAGTCTGAAACTGGACAAAGTGGGTGTAGTAACTGCATGGCTCCCTTAAGGTACCTGGGAGCCAGGATGTCCTAGGCTGACTGTATGATGCTTTTATCCCCATTTCGTCTGTTTAGCCCAGAAATAAGTTTTGCACCTTTAAGACAAGATCTGAGAGCAAAGGGGGTAGAAGGAGAAGCAAGCGGTGGAACATCTGAGGCAGTTGTTTTCAAAACATAGAGATAACCCCTTCAGCATTCCTGTTCCTGGACTCAGGGTTGTCTGCACAGACAGCGGAGAGCTCTCCTTCAGTTTTTCCCCCTCTTTTGTTTTTTGACTCATTTTTTTAATTAGCTGAGACCAAAGGGTTTTTTTTGGACTGTTCTGCTGTTGTTCGATCCGGGGACACCAGGACCATCACCCGGAGACGGGGGGGGCTCCCCCCAAGCGACACTGCAGCCGGGGCACCGGGCCCGAGCCTCGGAGAGAGAGAGACTGAGAGAAAAACCAGAGACACATCCACAGAAAAGACTTTTTCTGGGTTTGCCATCTCTTCAGAACGGCGAGAGATTTTGTTGTGTAGTGTTGTTCATTCTTTGTGCTTGTGGGTGTTTTGTTTGTTAAATAAATAGTTTTTTCCACTTTTCTCCAAGGAACTCTGTTTCCTGAACCAGCTGGGGGGAGGGGTGGCTTGGATCTGCTTTTCTGGGGGAACCCCCTGAAGAGGTTTCCTCCCAGATTTGCCCTAAACTAAGACACAGGAGTTGTGGAAAAGTCAGATTCTGTGTATTTGTTCTCCTCCTATAAGGTTGAGATACCACTAACATATATTTATTTAATTGGATATATCCTCTCTTACGTAGGAAGAATATAGCAGCCAGTGTAATGGTGTATTCCAGCCTGAAACTCATGGTCATCTTGATAGGGACTTGAAGAAACTTTTTTCTAAGCAAATCCAAAATCATGAATTGTCACCTTCTGTCATGAAAATGAAAATACTTTTTAAAAAACGTACAAGATGAAATATGCACTTTGAAACTTTTATTACTATATCATATATCTTTATCTCTTAAATGTGCTTTCTTTTCTTTTTCTTTGAGGTCTCCAGCTTCGATCATTCAAGGCTTGCTCCACAACCGTAGGAAAAACCCCCACTCTGTTTATTTTTAAATCAAAGCTAAAAATCTCATGGGATCTGCGGACCCAGCAGCCCTGAAATGAAATGCAATTCCCTAAGGTTTAGGATCACAGAGATGTAAACACGCCTGCCATCAATGACTACATAAATAAACTAGGACTTTTGTAGAACCTAGATTTTCTTCCAACTTGGTTCTGATTTAACTAGGAAAAAGAAAGACATTTTGTAACATTTCAGAAGAGATTTGATGTTTTCAGTGTGTTGCAAGAGTGATGTTGAAAAGCTTTTGGGGATAGAGGTGTAACAGTGTAACAGTGAGTGCCAGTAACATAAGACAAATTTATGTTGACTTTGCTGAATAAGAGGTTTAATTTGCTAGGTGTTATGAAAATCACCCATGGGAGGGATAGAAGAAGAGGTTGGTGAGATTCATAGGATCACACACCTCGGGACATCTTCTGGACTGCCTTCCAGCTACTGCTGCTGCCCCATGAGAGCTCTCAATATCCCCTAGTGATCCTCTGAAGGATGGCTTTTACACCCTCACCCGGGCTTTCCTTCATCCTCCAACCCAGTGCTGCCCCTGTGGCTGTGCCAGTCAGCCTAATCCCACTGTGGGCCATGGGCACCTTTCAAGCCAATGAAGAAGACAAAGTTACAAGCACGATCAAAAATTTGGCTCAGATGCTACAAATGCTGAGCAGCCCTCAGTCATCTGCAGTATTGGAGAAAGGCTCGGGCAGCTCTGCAGTTAATTAACTATAAATAGAAAATATAAACCCACAGTATGAGGACCATGTTGATGCAATTGCACAGAAGAGGCTATAAGCAGTAATAAGGAGTGAGAGACCAGGTAAGCATCTGACCATTTTTTTGGATGTTCTTCATGAAATTACAATAATTGTCTGGAAAAATAAGATCCATCCTCTTGAGTGTTCAACTCTAAAATTAAATCTCATTTTCTGTTGCAGAGCAGACATTTATTTTTACAATTATCCTGCTTATATCACTGTGGACTTCCCTTGAACTGTGCATTGCCTGAAGCTGTGAGACTACAGTAGGCACTTTCTATACCTTCCTGATATCTCTACTTCTTCATTAAAGATAAGAAGCAGAAATGTAGATTAAAAAATCTAAAAGCAACTTTCTTCATTCTAGAAAGTAACTCATGTCACAACCTCCTAAGCTGCATTCTTTTGGTATCACTTTATGAAGTAAGATGACCATGCAGCCATGTCCTGCCCACCTTGGGGACAGCACACAAAGAAAGAAACTGGAGCATAGGAGAGAGGAAGATGGAATGATACATCCAACTGCAGAAACAGCCCATCTGCTGTAAAACAGCTACATTTGTAGGGAAGGAGAATCCAGTACATCTCTGCAGATCCAGTCACACAGGATGGGAGAACCTGCACCTCTCAGACCACACAGTAGAAGTGAATACTCACTTTTGTGCTGGCCTCTGTGGTTTGAAGCTGAGCCTTCCAGTCCTCTTAAAGCCTTCGAGAGAAGACACAGTTCAGCATCCTGGTGTGTATGCTCCTTCCAGCATTTTGCTTGGTGGCTATGAAGATTATCACAGCCAAGGCCTCAGAAGTCTATTACGAGGTGCATTTTATGTCAATTATTTGCACACAGTAGATACTGTGCAGTAGCCTAGAGTATCCAAAATATTTAGAGTAAAAAAATACTGAAACGTACCTCAGAGGGGTAACAAGCTTCATAAACAGCAAGCACAAGCATCCATGTAGGCTTCAGGGAAGTCAATGGTGCCCTCTAAAGGGAACTCATGTGATATACAGGAAAGTTTCACAGCTGTGGGACCCACCGCCCGTGCAGCCATGGAACAATTTAGCAACCGTTTATGTGCAATTACTTAAATAATCCATAAGATGACAAAATTCAGAGTCATTAATATCTCTTTTGAATCTGGGAAAGAAGCCTGTGGAAAGCTCTTTTCAAACATTTATTGCTTAGAGTGAGAAGGCATCCTTGTCCCAAACAATGTAAGTGTTGGGACCAAGATCTCAGATCATGGCTCAGGAAAGAAAGGTACACCGAACTAGCAGGACAGTCTGCACAAGTGAAAGTGAGCCATGATATATTTCGTAAAACTTTAATCTGACCTAAATAATTCTTGCACAGAGAGGTTGTGGATCCTCTCCTGAGAACCATCTGGATGCAACCCTGTGCAATGCGGTGCAGGACGACCTAGCCTGAGCAGCGAGGCTGGACCTGGTGACCCACTGTGGTGCCTTCCAACCTTGCCCATTGTGTGAGTGTGTGGTAACACAGCACAGCAGCAGGTACACAGACAGTGATTACAAGAGCTACTCAGGAAAGAAGCATGTGAGTGAACAAGCACCAGAGAGCTACCAGAGCACTGTAAGCAGTGCTTTGTCTTGGCCTTAGCCATCAGGAGCCTGCAATTACTTTGTGATTCACTTATAAAATTCAACATGTTCCCTTCCAAGAAATATGAAGTACCTTGAAAAGCAACATGCACTTTGTTTCAATCTTCCAGTTGAGCTCTGGCTGATTGCACCATCATTTGGCCAAATCAGGAAAAGAGCTATTGATCTCCAATGTACTGGTGTGTAGATCTTATACATGGGTATACATTATTTCAGGACAAGAAGTCTGCTTCCCCAGGAAGATTAATCTTGTGTTGAATTCAAGAGGCACTGCAATGCTTTGCTGCTAAGAAAGTCAGGACAATTATTCCCAGGCTTAGTGATTGCCACTCATTAAAATCAGGATTTACTTGATTACATTTTGGAGAAACTCTAGACCCTGAGTGTAATTTATAACTGATGAGAAGACAAAAATATTAATATTGCTTAAAATTAAGTATTTCTAGTGAATCTGGTAAATGTTGCTCATGCTTAAGCTTTAACCACAGTTTTTTTCCCACTGGATTGCAGGTAGAGTACCAGGAGGATGCTGTGATTTACCAGATAAGGCAAAGGTACATCATTTGCTCACAAACATTACTTACATGTGCCAACATTTGTGGTGTAGTCACTAGAAACAAACAAAATATCAGAGAGCCATGATTTTCAGAAGATACTAGAATAATCCTGGGAATGTTTCCATCTTAGATCTATGCTTTTCTTCAATAAAAAAAAATGCACACAACTCATTCCAGAACTGTAGTATACCTGGAACTTGAATAGAGGATGCCCATACACAAACAGAATTGGGGACAGTGCCTTATAATGCATGACAATGTGAAAATTCCCAGTCCAACTTCCACTGCTGGGCACTGTGACTTGGAGAAGGCCATTTTTACCTCTCATTTCCTCAGGGTTTTCACATGGGTTGCATGAGGCCTGTAGGTTTAGAGAGCATGTTGAGTCCAAAATGTTTCTGAAACCCAGGTGCTGTTGTTGTTACTGTTCATGATGGGTTATGAGACAAGGAAAACTATGTACCAGTCAAACTAATGCTTACTTGTTAAACAAAGATCATTCCCCAAGGCTCAGGTTCTTGGTTCACACAGGCAGTTTAAGATGTTTTAACTGAGAATTCAAAGCCAGAGTTAGCTTTACAGCAAGAAGAAGGTCAGGTATGGGAGTTCAGTGTGTGCCCTTTGCCAATCTGAACACGATTTTTTCATGCTGAGTACTAGTAATTAACTGATCTCTAGTGAATTACAGCACCTGCGTTATCCATCCTTGCTACAATGAGAATTTTTAAGCAGCAAACTGTGAAGCTCACAGCTCGTTAGAAGCTCTGCACAACACAGCAGCACACAGCCCAAGTCCCATGACTCCCAATATATCACAGCATAGAGAACAGCAGTGGAAACAAGAAGACTGCATAAGGGGAAAATGACTGGGAGGGCTGGGATGTGGGAGCAGCAGGAGTATCAGCAGAATGGCTGTCAGAGGCACTCAGATCAGCAGGTCATCAAGATCCTAGTACAGCAATGTGCAGCTTTTTAGGTTACTTGGAATAGCAGGGGTGATCTCTACCCAGACTACAACAGACGTGCCATTGAGGGAGGATGTTGGGAAGAACAGCCTGGAGCACTTGGCAGTTTCAAGAAGGTGAGAAAGGAGAGTGAGGAAATCCTAATGACTTACAGAGGTGGGATAAGATGGGCAGCTCCTAAAGGACACAAATGGCACTTCCAAAGTCAGCCACTCTCTCCAGTTAAAAGAGTGAACAGAAAACTGAGGAGAACTGAGCAGGCAAGCCTTGTGCTCTGGGTGCCCAAGCCAGCTGGGTACATGTACCTTGGTGCCCGCTCACTGGACAGAGTGCTCCAGCACCTGCATCTTAGTGTTCATGTGTGGGCAAAATCAGTTCCCAAATAAGGTCACATCCCTTTCTGGTGTCTTTCCTACCCTCTTCCAACACTACTTCCACCCACAGGTAGGAAGGAACACAGCACAACATAGCTGGTAGGGAGCTTGAGAGTGAGGAATGAAACTGTGGGAGAGGAGATAAAGGGAATGTAGGGAGAGGATAACTGTCATGCCTTGGGGATGAAAAGCAGAAGTCAGTTCAGACAGGAGGAAGGAATGATGGTCCATCAGAGCAAAGGCATGGTGGAAGCAGAAAAAGGAGTTTATGGAAGTCTGAGGAAAAGTGCAGAAAGGAAGTTGTGGGACAAAGGAGGATTCACAGAAATGATGGCAAGATGTCCTGACGTTTGAACAAAATGTTTCTGGAAACAGGAAAATGCAAGTAAAAAGAAGGCATTGGAAAGATAAGCATACAGGAAGCAGCTACTGGGGAGAGACTTCAGTTAGGGTTTGCATCCTGAATACAATGTTCCCATATTCAGAAACAGATGGGCACACAGGAGGTGTCTGAGGCAACTTTGTGCAAGTAGAACGAAGCAGCTTTGTGCAAGGCTTTTCCACTGGAAGAGAGCATTAATACCAGAGGAATGTGGCAAGAATGACAGAATCACAGAATAGCTTTGGCTGGGACCTTGTTAGGTCATCTGGTCCAATCCCCTGCTCAGAGTGAGGAAAGAAAATAATATGTAGGAGATGAAAATTCTCTTGCATCTTCACAGATATAAAGTGAAGCTTTAGCTATAATGCCAAAAAGGCATATCCAAAGTCAAACCTTCCCTTGGTTCTCTAGGTTCCCCTCTGGAAGCAAAGCTAATTTAACAGATTACTGGAATTGCCACTGTAACTGCTCTGGATTCTTAGCTGTGAAGCAGAGAGGGTTTTACTGCGTATCAAAAGGAGGAAATGGACACATATGACAATCAACTGGTAGCTTGCTCTAAACACACATGCATGTCCAATGCACAGTTGATGCCAGCACAAAACAAAGATAGGAAAAATATTTCTCATGCAAACTGGGTTGGTGGTTAATCAAGTGAATCCTACCTTTTAGAGAGGTATCCTAGCAACTCCCCAGCAGCCACGAGTCCCAGCTGACAGTGCACACTGATGCAATTGTTCTCCTCCAGCAGACATCAAAACTTTGCAGCTAATCAAAGAGATAATTCGAAACAGGAGACCACGTTAAATTTGATCCAACAAAAGGGAATTTTATAAATGAGCGATGTCACCCAGGGCATCTCTTATGCCTAAAGTTGTCATCTTGGAACAAGAGTAAGGCAGGCTTAGTGAAGCCGTGCAATGCTGGGAACAAAATCTCCCTTCCTGCAACCATGACCCTCCTGAAGGCACTCCTGTCTGCCACGCTGGTTTGTGCTGGTCTCTGCTTCAGAGCACTATGCAGAATTTATTACTCTTTTCTTGACTAGCAAAGGCTCACCCAAAGCACTTTCTAGAGCACAAGTACCAGCAAAAGCCCTGCTGATGGTCCCAAGTCACTTTTTTTCCCCCTGCTCTTTAACTAGCCCAAAAATACCATAGATCTGAGAAAAATACTCAAGATGTTTAAGCATTTCCCACTTCCCTTTTCTTACCTCAGCTGAGAGGCTTCAGTTCGGAGTTGTGAAGGGTCTCCCAAGTTCCCCTCCAGCAGTTTGCGTTACTTCTGGATTACAGAACATCTATTATACTCCCACCAACACACTCAACAGTTCATCTCCTCTTTCGAAGAGACAAAAATTCCTTCTTAAAACTTCATTTCCTCCGTCAGGTGAGCCCAGATACCTGACCACCCTCATCAGATGCTCCTCAGATACTTTTGTTTGATGGCCACTCTCTTGGGGATCAGAACTGTAAGATCATTTTTCCCAGGGCAGTCATAATGTCCCTGAACATTCCACTAAAACTGTTAATCAAATTTTAATGATCCTTCCTTGTTGGAATGGAGGAATTTCTTCCATCACCTTTGGTGGTTAGGAAGGAAAGCAAGAACAGATGTAATACCCATATGATCTAAACATCAAACAGAACCTACAACTGGACATAAACATCAAATCATGCACAATCATCATCAAAACTGTTTTGGCCAACTTTTTACCACAAAAGCTGGATTTTTTTGCAATCAATCAAGTGCTGTTAAGCCACTGCCACCAGTAAAAGCTAAAGCAGCTGAGACCAGGGGTCCAGAGGGCTACAGGGGATCAATGTGCCCATTTGTAAGGTCTATAGAGCCTTTTAAGACCTTGCAAAAGTTTCTTCCAGTGAGCAGAAAACTGTTACTCCACAGCAGAAATGTTGCTTACAGATGTTAAAAAGACACAAACTTTTCCTCCCACAATCAGAAGATTACCTCTGCTTTTACACATTTTATCTGTAATGGTATCTGTGTCAGTTACTAAAACTAGAAAGTGCAGCAAGAGAAAAGAATAAGCTGTAGAGATGGACAGCCATGAGAGGAAAAGGGAAATTATACCTGTGACACTGTTCCCAGCAGATCAATTTATTTTCACCTTCCTAATGCAGATACACCTTTTATTTTTGGTGTGAGTCACCGCAGTATTTGCTTCAGGAAGAGGCTGGTAACAGGATATATTTGTGAACTTAAGAAGGTGATGATAATAAAAACCAGCTTAGAAACTATACATTTTGTTTCAATTTGTAATTGAAACAGCAGGGCACATCAGCTCAGCTGGATAGTTGGAATTTGTCAGATGTTAATAAGTTGACTTGCAAAGAAACAAAAACAATAGTCCCCTACATACACTATATGATGCTTAATAACTGCAGCTGATACATTATTGCTTTATGCCTTAGAATCCTCAACCACAGGAAATAAACATAAACAATCCACCCCAATGTCATCTTCAGGAGCAAAGCACCTGCTTCCAGAAGGGCAGCACCACCCACAGGTAGGACAAGGCAAGTAACTACCCAGTCACAAACACCCGCAGTGTTTACCCACAGCCCTCTCCCCTTACACCACAGTATTCACCCCAAAAAGTCATTGCAGGAAAGTAACAGAGTTAAATTTACTGTTGTTGGTTAAATTTTTCTCATATTCTGACCATCTGCAGGCAAAGTGAGCCAGATAAGTTCTTTAGTGTTACAATGAATGTAGCTGGGACTGTACACAAGCAGGTGAACATGAGCTGCTCTTCACTACCGAGCACCTGTGAGAACTGTCCCACACCCTGGATGTGGATCTGTGACTAATCTTCTTTCTGAGTGGGGGGAGCAAAGAGAGCTAGTGCATGATGCAGACACCAGCCTTTCTCCTCAGAAGAGCCATTGTGTTCAGAAATATCTTGACTCACTGCATCTTTAAATCGTAAGAATTCTCTGTATTTTAGTGTGTTTTGAATCAGGCTCAGAGGGAGTGTATCAGAGAGGTGTTTCAAAATCTCTTGTTCTAGGAAGGAATGACCTACAGCTTAAGGAATTATTTCCTGGAAAGCTTCAAGCTTCTGCTAATTTCTTCATTGCCTATCTTTTTAATTTGTGTACACAGCATCAACCAGTAAATAACATCACGAGCAAAGTTGCAACCAACTTCCCGCCAATATCACTAATATGATATAAAAAGTCAGAACTTTGCGTTAAAGATGATCTACACACAAGAAATTTACTCAACTCATTTAATAAAACCATTTTTCTGAATTTTACATAGAAAATTCAGAAATTACAGAAGATGGCATTGTATAACAAATATAATCTGAATATATGAGAAGAGTTCGACACATTTGGTTGTAAGGTCCACAAAAAACCTATGCAAAAGGAGAGAGCAGCTGTTCCTGAGTTAATTGTTCTTCTGTTGATACTCTTCTGAGATAACATGACAGCAGCATAAAATATTCTCTTTTTAAGAGAGGTAGTGCTAAGAATATCTCTTATACTCATTTCATGACTGATTTTACACATGCCTTCTCCTGGCAAAGTTAAGAGGTTCTTCAAATGACCAAGAAAGAAAGTATCTGAGGCCTAAAAGAAATACTCCAAATGAAAAGCAGTGTACTGTGAGTAGCCTACAGGTTAAAAACCCCCAAGCATCTCTCCTCTGCATCTCTCCTCTATGCACATACCCATTTATGTAAATTATTCCTTCATAAGGCTTTACAATAAATCAGAAATCTTTTAAATCTCTATCTAATAAGTATTACAAGAAAATAGTTTTTCAGTGTTTACATATGAAACATATAAAACACAATCACTGTAAGACTACTTCTTCGATTTCATCTTCTAAAGAACCAAGGGTATTAACTCCTGGCTTGTTTGTAGTGTACTGCAAACGGTGTCTGTTCAGGCTTCTTCCTTCACCAAAAAGCCCATTGTCTTCTTTTACTTTGGCTTTACTGTTTTTATCAACAAATGGCTTATTACTAGAGTCCCAATCTATGTCCAAAGGTGGTGTATTGTTATTTTTAGAAAGAACAATGGTACTGGCACTGCTTCCAAAGAGTTGTTCCATTAAATTTGACTTCTTTTCTTTCTTACCATCAAAATCTGCACTTTCCTTAACATTTTCTTCTAATTTGTCACTTTTTTGAGTGAGCCAACTTGGTCTCCCTGATCCCTTCCCAAAGGAAGGTACATAGCTACCAAATGTTAACTCACTACTTAAATCTACAGTCCTTATGTTCCGTTGCTTCTGCCCTTGCGCTCTTGTGACATCATCCTTGCTGTCCTTTACAGGAAATCCATTAGTAACCTTCCCGGAAATCTCAAAGAATGGATTAGTTTTCTCTTTTTTCTCCAAGGAATCAGATTTTCTTGCTGTATTTATGAGTGGTGCTTGGGAAGTTGGTTTTGTGTTTGTTGCATTTTGAATTTCTCTATCAATTTCCTGCATTTTAGCAAGCAGGAATTCTCTTTTTTGCCGCTCTTCCAATGTTTCAGTGCTTTCTCTCTCTACTTCGGGTTTGTCGATTTCTGTCTCCATCTTTATTTTCTCTTCTTTATCCAATAAAAAGTTGCTTTCTTTTTTAATTTTGTCATATTCTTTCCTTTGCCACTCTGCAAAAAATGTTTGAACATATTTAAAATGTTCTAATTTTAAAGTAGCTTTATAAGATTTTGAAAATAATGCAAGCAAAAGCCATTGACTTTTTAACATGCTCTACTACGCACAATGTCATTTTCCTGCTGCAAAAATAAATTCTTAAAAAATTGCAACTAAATCCACTCCTGGTTCTCTGATAAGATATAAAAGTTTATTGTCATCTTCCAAAGGCATTAGGACATTACCCATGTTTTAGAATTTTCAAAGCAATTTGATTTTGCCAATTGCCTTTCCATTTCATGAGTTTGAATGAAAATGAATACAACATTACTGACTTTAACAGTTCTGACTTGCACAGTACTTCATTTTTATTTGTCATCACCGCTGACATTAGGACAATCCTGGGATATATATGTGGGTTCTTTTTTTTTCATAAAGGGAGCTATTCCTGTGAAGCTATCAGGCCTCAAAGTCACAGGAGTCATCACCTGTTTCAAGCGGTGAATGATTTAAAATACACTGCATCAGGTGCATTACAGAAAAGACCTGTATGTGAGGGTTCTGTGCATCACTGCATGGACTCAGAGTGACTGTGCACAGCTATGAAGGGACACCAAAAGCATAAAACAGCAACTCATGGACAGAACCTGGAAATGCTTATGTGTAGAAGAAAGAGGAAGCTTCTCAAATATTTCTCTCTTCAAAATATTTTTTCCCCAAGATAACAGATGTGTATTTGGCCAAAAATTGAACATGACTACTTGGCCCCTCCAACATAGCGGCATTTTCCTTTGAACAATTTACTAAAATTTCTGACTTAGGCTTTCACAAAGTCTAAGTCAGAAATTCCACATTATCTACTGTACTTTGGCTCAGGCTTTCAGAAACAACTGCAATAGTTCAGTTAATATATTTAACATAGATATTTTTTCAATAGTAGATCATCATACAAGTTAAGTAAAGAGCCATGTTTCTGTCTGTAAGGTGGGGAAAATACCAGCTTATACCATATGATGGGTAAGGTGTTTAAATCATCTTATTCAGAGACATAAAATCAGATTCTTGGCTTAAGTAAGTTGTGATAGAAGATTTTTCACAGATTTTACCTCTGAAAGCAGCTATAGATTTTTAGAATTCTTGTCACATAGAATAAGTACTACTGTTCATTAACTATAATCACTGGAAGAGTTCTTTAACACGACAGGGTGCAGTCCACCTAAAATACTTGAGACTGACTTGTGCATGTAAGTCATTAAGATGCTGTGAAAACCAAATGAATAAAAAAGCAATATTAAAATATAATGACAGAAATTGATATTTCTCAAATAGCCACACCAAATGATTCAGATAAACAGACCTGAATAGAGAAACCAAAATTTCAAATTATATAAGGCAGTAGAAAGTACTGTAAAAAAGGGCTATATTAAGGAAAACAGATTTGTTCTACAACAGTAAAAATCTGCTTCCTACCTCAATAACATTTAGCAAGTCAGAGATAAGATCAGCATTTACCTTCCATGTCATTCTTGTTTCGTAAAGCACAATCTCTCAGACTCCAATACTTTTTTATAGACAGCATTTTTTGCTGCTGCATACTTAATCACAGCGGAGTACAGGGCACAGATTATTCTATATCCTGTATTTCTTTCTGATTCTTCTTTGCATAATATAACTGAAAATAATTTTCCACTGTAGTGATCTCTGCAAAATTATTTTGCTCTTCTCACCAGAAACCGGCAGCCTCTCTTGATTAGTATTCTACACTGCATTTTTCAGCCTTCAGCTGCCCATTTCCTTACCGTCAGGAAGTTTTGGAACCCTCTCCTCTAAAGACTGTATTTCCTGAAAATGTTTCAGTTTCTCTTCCCTCTCCCTGTCTTGTTCTTGTCTTAGGAGTTCTGTTTGTTCTTTCCATCCTTTGTCTTGAGTTTCTTTTTCCTGAAATAAATTAATAGAAAATGGAAGCTGATGGGGAAAAAGTCAATAAAACAACTTAACAAAACCTAAGAACTTTTATGTCATTGTGAAATCACATTCTTACTGCTAAACATAAAATGAGTAAGTCACCTCAAACCAAACCAGCTCTGATGACCCAGGGTTTTGACCCCAAAATATTATCATCTCTAAAAAACCTTTATACACCTGAAACAAAATGAATAGACAATCAACTCTATTTTGTATTGTACATTTCAGGGAAGTTGCAGCTCCAATGCCATAAAGAAAAATTATCACTCTCAGGATGGTTCTCCTTAGAAACCAGAAGGTGTCTTCTTCAAGGAGTTTAATAGAAGGCCACATTTCGCCACCTTATTCTCTTAACAAACAAGCAATTAGTTGCCCTCCACTTGCAGAACCTGACCTTTTTACTCAAGTGAGTGGGTTGTAGATTCAATTTCATTTTGGTACTTAAATTCATGGAGTATTAAGTAACAAACAATCAAAGAGAAAAGTTTAATCTTGGATGACAATTTCAGCTAGTGACTATACATACATATGTAAAAGTCAAGAACCTGCAGAAAAGATATTAATATCAGCAGTAAAAATCACTAACATAGAAAAGTAGTCGCAATGAAGTGAAGAGAAAGTCAGCATGGTCCAACACAAGGGAGTTAACTGTGTAGATTGGGCTTATTTTAGAACAAAACAAACTTCTAGATTAAAAATACCCTTCTAAGAGAAGTAGCTACTACTTAATGAACAAAGAAAAGACGACTGGTAGCCTAAAAACATTCAAGTATTTTCCCTTCATGTACTAGGTTATCACTGTTATATTAAAAAATACAAACTACATAAGGAGATGGTGGCCAGATACTTAAAATGTTTGACTTTAAAAACTGATGGAAGCATAGGCTACTCAAATCTAATTTACATTATTTAAAGCAATAGCCATATAGAGAACACAGAGCTGGACTCCATGACCTGCACTTGTACCAGCTGTGTGGTTCTGTAACTCACACCCCCAAGTATATGCTGGAAGAATACATTAAACTATACCCATAGTTACAGAAAGGGTTTGGGAAGAGAGAACATACAAATGAAACTGCCGTGAAAAAGCTTCAGACCTAGCAGAAAGCCAGCCAAGACCATCCTCAGAGCATTATTTCTGAAAAAAAGTCTTAGCCTCATATAATCAGAATTTGTACAATTTGTACCAGAATCTGTGTTATTCTGATTTGTAATACCATACAAATCTCTGATTTTACCCTCGGGTCACAAAAGTGTTAGCAGTAATTCTCATGGTACTATTTTACACTAAAAAGGGAAACGGAAAAACAAAAAACCCCAAGCATATTGACAAAGCTGGAAAATCAGAAGAAATACCAGCATTGTGACAATAAGAGGAAGAGTTAGATTTATGCATTGTGAAATAATTCTGGAAAGTAAAAGAAACCATAATTAAGACCAAAGAGAAAACAGAGAAGGCAGCCATCATTGTTTAACAGATTGCTTAAATAAGCATTAGAAACACAGAAAAAGGGCGAAAACCAAAAGGAAGTCTTAAAAACTTCAAAGAAGTGATAGTGGCAGAGAAAGGAATAAATTGAGCTAATGGCTATCAGTAAGACAGAGAATGTGATAAACTGTCAAAAAAATGAAGTATATTTCTAGAAAGGTAGATTTTGTCTTAAAGAACAGAATGTTTTTCAAATTATATTTTCTATTATTTACACTTGTATAGTTACACATTTTCTAAAAGATAAGCTCTGCATTATACAATCTGATGGGTTAATTATCTGGACTGGGACTCAAATTTTTATGGAACTCACTATTTTAGGAAGAATTCCTTCTTTCTCGTTTACTGTGTCACCACAGACAAGTTCTGATTCTGGTAGAAGTTGTGCTGGTGAGAACCATCCACTGGTGTGTACACCTTTTGTGAGCTGTGATCCCTTTTTAATATTTCGGTTGTTGGCTGTAGAAAATACAAAATAATTAAATTGTGTTTTCACTTGAAAATATCTCACTATATACCTGTCTCTCACTTTTCATGATTTGCAGCAAACAAAAGACTGTGTTGAAGTCAGTGGAAGTGGAAAGTATTGACGAGTTTAAACAGTTGTTTCCAACATCTGTAAAACCTAATCATAAAAAAATATGCATGCAAAAATTCTACTGAAAAAATAATTGAAACCCCACATTAATGCTACTTATAGGGTCATTACAGTGCACTGAAAATTAGTTTAAAAGCCCCAAAAAATATCTCAGTCATCTTACTGCTTGTCACAGAATCAAACTCATAAAATTAAAATTCACTTACTTGAATCTTTGAAACACATTTAACTCTATGGAATGACATTTAAAAAAATCTGAACCTAAAATGGAATAATGGTAGAGCATCTATAATAAAACGAGCAGCAAACTGTTTGAAATACTGGCATTAAATATTTAAAACAGTCCCATAAATTTTGTGCTTCTTCTGACAAGTAGATTCTACTGATCCAGTGAAAATAGTCTAAGTACAAACACAGACTCACACATATTTATGTGGGTAGGATAAGGTTTGAGACTGTCTTGTCACACCAGAAAACATCACGGTGCTGATACTTTTAGAAGATTATGTTCTGGGACATATATACTCTGAGGAAAAAATGAGTGCGGCTCATCTGACAGACAATACATTTGAATTAGTGAAAAATAATAAAACAGATCACCAAAATATTCTTAGCAGCGAAGATAGGTATTTTTAAAGCCTCTGTAATTTAGTATCAAGTGGACATTATCTATCATCTATTGGAGATTTTACTAACAACTTTCCCCTCCTCCTTTACCCAGGAACTTCTGGTATGAAAGGAGTGAAAACTGCTGTTTGGTGAAGTTCTGTGTTTTGGCTCTGCTGCAGTTACAGAACAGTCAAAAAACCAATGTGCCCCTCTTTGTAGCCAGTGCTATGTTGAAAGAAGTGCAAAAAGTTAAATGTGCTTGAACAAGCGGCATCAGGGTTGAGCACTGAGAGACATGGAAGATATAAGCCAGCTGAGACATTTCAAAGGGATGCTAATAATTTCTCTGCTTTTATTGCTTTATACAAGTTACCTCTTTTTCTTTGTACAATATCCGTGTCTTTTCTAGGTGATGGCTTCAACATACGATTAACATATATATTTTTTGCTTCAAGTTCTCTTTCTTTTTCCTGTAAATGAAAGAGGTAGGTATAAAAATGAGTTACTAGTATTTCATTTACCAGTCACTAGCAAAGCTGTAAATTAAATTAAAAATAGATATGGTAAATAGAAACAGAATAAACAATTGTTTGATCCACTGTTTTGAGGATAACAATCACATTCCTAACTCTGTTTATGCCGTGAAAAAGCAGACAACTTTCTCCCCCCCAAAAAACTCCTTAGCAAAATACTATGGAGGGAAAAAAAAACATCTCTGCAGTGAAAATAAAACTAAATGCCAGTGGTTCCATAAACATGAACAAGACTTACACCATGTGTATAGATTACACAACTGAATTTTAAGTGTTGTGAAGAGTTAAACATTTCAAGGCAAGCAATGATACTTGTCATGTCAGTATCAGTTAGCGGAGGCCCATTGAATCATAGAGGCATACTTTTCTTTTAGCACATTTATTGAATAAAATACAGAAATGAACAGTGAGTTATCAGAATTCATCTGACAAAGAAAAGGTTTTAAAACCGTAAACTCTCCACTAACAAATCAGGCTTAAAACACTTGCTCTATAAACAAGTACGTTTTAGAGCTACTAACACTACTGCTACTTACTGGGTAGCTGGGAACGTGGTGAACTGGTGCATCTCCAACATATAATTAGGTTTCAGACTTGGAGTTTCAAGAAAATTCTCCCAGAAACTAAGTACTTTAGCTCTAATCTTACTTATTTTCTTTCCTAAACTAAGTAGAATATTTTAAATACTTTTATTGACAATTTGGGCAACAATGATGGTGGTGTGGGGTGTAAATAAACATTTGCACAAATTTAGCAACATATGTGGATATCACAAATACATTACATTAATCTGCATGCAAACCTACTGTAATGCAAGTACATTAGTAACAAAGCACTATTTACACCTGCAGATTTAATTTTAAATTCAAGCCTTCAAAACCTAGTTTTCCAGTAGATTTTCTGGTTTATTTTCAGTGCTTGCCTCTGTATTTGATCTTGCTTTTCTTAACTAGTGCTAACAATAATGATTAACACAGAGACATTCCTGTTATAAACACTGTAGGGTCAGAGCACAGAACATTTCAATTTAATGCAGGAAAAGAACTCACATGTGGTATATAATTAAGTACATATCAGAGAGTGCAGTCACTAGTAAACTATTCAAATCTGATTACAGATACTTCCAAAGATAAAATCCCAGAACATGGTTAGCAACTTCCATTCCTTTCACATTTTACCTTCAGCTTCTGATTTAGCTGATTAAGCTCTTCTTGAAGAACTCTCTTTTCTTCTTGAGCCTTATACAACTTTTTTTTCTCTGAATGTAACTCTCGTTGAAAACTGCTACCACTTAATTCAAGATTTCTTTCCAGATCCTTCAATTAAAACAAAATATTTTTTAATATCTGAAGTAATTCGTATAGTCATGTTCCTTAAATAAAATTACAGTAAACCAGTGTCTTGGGAACCACTGCTGTAACACTGAATACATTTAACCCTTTAATCCTAATTTTGAGGGGGCAAAGCATCTGCAGATGCTGCAGCTTATCCTTTTAAATGTTGAGAGGTGATTTGAGGACATAAAAGAAACACACCACTACTTTCTGCAAGGCTCTTGCCATAGTGGGCCTCCAGATCTCTAAGACAAATCTCCAACTGAGGGGTAAGAGAGAGACCCCTTCCCTGAATTGCAGCATTAGAAGGAAGAAAACAAGAAAGAATTTTTGACTTTTCTACTAGAATCCAGCTTGTGGTTATGATTTCATTTACATGCCCTCATCTTGTAATAGCTGTTTTAAGTGAAGCTGTGTTGATGAAAGAAGGAAAAAACTAGAAGAAAATTCCTTACTTTTCAAAGCATGATTCATTTTAACATGATCCAGTACTACAAATGCTGAAACACCTAATCATAAAAGTACAGGTGACAGACGGTGACACTACAGGATGAGGTGGTTTGACTAACTCAGCCATTTGTACTTTGGTACTTTGGGATTTATTTTATGAAAGCTTAGTTTCCAGCTTAATCCTTGAATTTCCAGATCTATTATCTCTGTAATGTAATTTAGGTTTAATTACTAATATAGACACCAAACATTAATGCCATCTCAATGACATAATTTAAGATAAGATTAGTATAAAATTTATATACTATATATAAAATATATCTACTATCAAAATAGTACAACTACCAACAGATTTAATAGTGTTAACACAATTTTTAAGTAAGATGAGTTTATAGACATTTACCATGTAGACATGTTTAGACATGTTTACAAAAATATAAACATTTTTGCTGGACTAGATTAAAAGATATTGTACAAATTTCTTATAATGGATACCCATAAAAAGGTCTAAATATTATTTCAATATTTAAAAAGCATGACGAAATTTTGTCCAGTTGAGCTCTTAGATGTGCAGAACAGGGGACAATCAAACATTGTATGAATGCTCTTCAAAAATTGAAAAATAATTACTATATAATTTTTTTTTTAGAATTTTAGTGTAAAGTTCCCTAAATACCCATAAAATTTTACAAATGGTTTCCCTCCAAATGGAGAAACTAGATTGCATAAAGTTGTATTACAGCTGGGTGCACTTCTGAAATATGATTGCTAGGTATAAAAACACTTAGAAGCACAAATTCACAGGATATATTCTGACAAAATAAGCTTAATTTTTTAAACAGAAATTTGAATGCACAACCACCTCATATGTAACTATATAATTACCTTAGAAATAATTTACTTGATTCTACTTACAGGTAAAACTAAAAAATAGTGGTTTTCTATTTGCTCCACAGCTGTGTAAAATTACAATTCATTGTGGAAATAAATATCTGTACCAGAATTTCTTACAAAAAGAAAGTCATCCCACCTTAATTCTTTTTTCCCTGTCCTCCAGCTTGCTCTCTGCTAAGGCTAGTTTCTTTGCCAGGTCACCTCTTTCAGCAAGGTGCTTATCTGCAGAAAGCTTTTTCAGTTTCTGCAAGGCAGTTTTATTCCTGTACAGTTCATCTTCTGTATCTTTCAGCCGTCTCTCAGCTGCACGTTCCCTCTCCTGAGATTTTCGTAGGTGCTCCTTTAATATTCTAATCTCATTGTTGTGCTGACCAAGGAGCTGAGAGATTTTGTTTTCTGTATCTTCAAACTTATTCAAGGCTTTCTCCTGCCTGTGCTGAAGATTCTTCAGTGCCCTGTTTTCCTTCTGCAGCTCATCCACTTTGATGTGGAGTTCAGTCAGTTCATTTTGGAGCTCACTGATTTTCAGCAGCCTAGTAGAAAGAACTCTTTTTGTAACAAGATCTATATCTTTTGCAGGAGAATCCCTAGTGAGGCTCTGAGAACGGAAACCCCACCGTGTCCCTCTTTTGCTTGGTGCATATTTGGAATCCAATTTCTTTGTGGCTGAGAGAGGAAAAATAAAAAGCATGTTTACTATTAGACAATGCAGTTTGTCTATTCAGACATCCTTGGAATTAAGCTCTGCCTGAAACAGTCATACAATATCTAGCAGAGATGGCAGCTTTCAAACCAGACAATAAAAGGCATATATATGATCGAGTTATGCTCCTTTTGATAGCTGAAAAATGGAGATTTATGTCTGATCTACTGTAGGAGGTAATATCTGCAGCCATTAATAAAGGACCCTTGTAAAGTAATCATCTGCAAATCGTATCAGAAATAAGAGTCATATTTTGTTAATATTTGATATTATTTATTAAAATGGTTTAGAAATGCTATACTCTAATGCATACAAAATTATCACATACTTTTAAAATGGCAACAATTAGCTGAGCATTAGCTAGTTATGTATTATGCAAGATGTAATTCTCCCAGACACATGCAGTAGTATTTTCAAACCCAGCTGCCATGCTTACAGACAAAACAGCAGATTTCAAAGGCTCAATGCAAAAAGCCTCCAAAGCAAAATTATAAATCCCATGAAAATTCAGTTCTCCCTGAATAATTTATTCTTATATCACAAGTTATTTTCCACACAGTATTCTCACTGGATTACTAGTATGGACTGCTCCCATTCTTATTTATTATTATTATTTTATTGTCATCCCCACACATAAAACCTGAACATAGTTTCTGTCTTATGCGCCTCTCATGCCACACTCAAAGAATGAAACATATAATCCACTAAAAATATCTCTTAAAACAACTGAATTAATAGGATGTGCATAATTCCTTAAGGTATATCTGTGTTCAAAAGAAGTACACTGAGCTGCAGTTTGTAATTCTGGCTTGAAAGCTGGGATACAGCAATAGTGCAGTTACCTACACATGGACAATGAGTCTGTGTGACAGCAAATTCTTCCTCCCCTTTGCCACTCACCATGTTTCTATTCTACTGAGAATACTTATCAGCAAAAATAACAGCTTAAAAATACCTTCTTATAATTTCCTATAGGTATTTTGCAAAAAGATTAATTTTCTGCTCTGTGTTCATTTTTTCCATAGCTTGGGCAAACAAAAGAAGGTGTGTTTTTTTCCTTTACAAAGAACACTTATGTCACATTCAGATGTGAAAAGATTATCTAATACATGCACTGCAGGAATGATGCCACTCCTATCACCAACTAAGGGAGTTTGGTGACACCCTAGACTTCCAGACTCTGTAAGAATTTCTCCTTATTTAGGCCAAACATTAAATTCCACTATCAGTATTGTACTTTTGATCATATAGTTAAATTGGGGAATAGTGTATTTCAAGAAAATGCAATATGGCATTCACAATACCTTCATGTAATAATTATATTCAATTCTGGCTATGTAATCAAAGAACTGGTCACACATTTGCCCCCTCCAAATTACATAGCATAGTGGAACTACAGGTTTTGGTTCCCAGACAGTTAATCCATGACTACCACAGACGAGATGCCACTTCTGAACATAAAGAAGCTCAGCAAAACACCAGGTGCACCAGGATACCCATGCTGTCAAGCATCTGAAGAGATACATTCCCTGACAAATTAAACACTTAAGGTCAGACCTTCTGGCACAGCCTAGATTTTAACAGTGACCAAATGATTCACATAGTATCAAGCAGTTCTCAATGAACTAAAACATCTGCCCAAGAAAGGTAGGACATGCTATTCCTTCACCAAAATATGTATAAAATTATTTAGAACAAGCTGTCAAAGTGTAGCAGAAAGCCTTCATAGCCCTGCCTCAGCCCAGGGCCTGCATAACCATTCTCTCCTTTTTTGCAGGGACATTCACTTCCCTACAAATTCTAAATCAAAAAAGCAGCCGGTATCTGTGAGGGAGCTCAAAGTGGAGTTAGGTCATCTCAAATTGGAAATATTTTACGCTCAGGGAAGAAGCAGGAAAAACTTTCTTTTGAATCTCCATCTGAACCTAACTTTCATCAAACATTTTCCCTTTTTTTGCCACATTAGTGGTCTTTTGTTTATTGAAAGTCACAGTATTACCCTGTAAAGCTTAGTCAACTAGACTTCCACAAGAGAGATATCTGTAGGTTATTTGGTCAGGGAAATTTTAACAGCTGTCTCTTTTTTTACTGACTGCATAGTAAGGACTTGCCTTGGGTTCTTGGCCTCGTGTTTTTTGTCAGTGACAAAAAGAAAGCATCAGCATGATTCAACAGAAGGCTAGTATAAAAGCTATATTCACTTGTTAAGAAAATGATGAAGAATTCTGAAAATCACCAAAACTCCTCCCTATGCAGGAATAGGTTAACTTCAGTTTTCAATGGAGCAGCTACTGTCTACCTGCCATCTGTAGCATAATTCACATGAACTGTATTTGTAGATGCTCATAACGCTAGTTTCTCACTTTTGAGTTTTCAAAGACAATTAACTCTTTGGAACAGTTAGAAAGCAGCAATTTCTGCTACCTACCTACCTTGGTAGTACAACAGGCCACTTGAAGTCTGTGTTTTGTGATGTCTTTTTTCTTGGCTTGTAGATGGAGAGCTTAGTGCTGGCGACTGGCTGGATGAATGAGATGCATTACCTTCATCTGAATAATAGGAGTCCCTATTTTTATCCTTGTCTGATATCCTCTCCTGTTCAGAATCTGGGCTCCTTACTCTTTCTCCCATTTTTCAGATTTAATGGCTTTCCAGTTTTTTCTCAAATACTGCTCATTTTGGCACAAACGATCTTTCAGTTGTCACAATGGCAGCAGTTGGATTATTTCCTCTGGTTTATCACCTTCATCTCCAAGCACAAGATCTCTGCAGTTCAGTTCAGCAAGCAGTAGTTATCATTCAGAATGCATTTTTCTGTAACAATTTAGACAGAAAAAAACAGTGAGAATGGTTTTGCTAGGAAAGAAAGTTGTTTAAGAAAGAAAGGTAGAAAAACTGTAAAATTATTCATGATTCCTATAACCTTATGCCACATGCTGTGCTACCTATTGTTTATATTAGTAATTATATTTATATTAATTATTTATACTAAATGTGACAGACATCACTCTAGGAATGCTATTAGTATTACATTCAATAGTCTGAGGTACTTCAATCCCAAAAGAGACAGCAGAATATTAACACAACCAAATCTAGAATAAGAAACTACTCTCAAGTTAGAGAAGGGAAAAGAAGAATTTGGAAAATGAAACAGAGCACAAGTGAAAGTTTGTTGATATTCAGGAAACTAATTTAGACATGTTTTAAAACTTTTTAACCAAATGAATTAACAACTTATTTGCATGACTAGAATTGAGATATTTGTAGAATTTGACTAAATCTTCCATTTCTCAATTTCTGACGTTCCAGTGATATTAAATAATGGGCTTGAAAATCAATTGTCCCATTTTACTAGAAAACATCCAGTCCCTAACTCCAATGAGACTGTACCTATCTATCACAATCTTCACACTGGAAAGTACTCCCACACTCTACTGAGCAGGCTGGAGTACCTGACTCCACGGTGGAACCCAGGGGGGTTGCCACCTAGAGGATATTATAACCCACTGATTTATTCCTGCCCGGGCGAGAGCCACAGCCTCGTCCCTGTGTTCTCCCTATTTGGGTCTGTTTGGAGTTCTGTTATTCCATTAGTGTTCGGCTCGTTGTCCCCCCCTCCTCCTGTTCCCCTCACACTTTCCAGTTTGTTCTCTGCCCCCCATCTGCCAGTGGGTTTGTGCCCCTGTCTGTATCCCCGGGCACATCCTTCCCCCCGCCTACCCTTTGCACCCGTTGGTTCAAGCCCCCAAACCCCTCCTCTGGGACCCCTGTGTTAAAACCCTGTGTAAGGCCCTTAGATTTCAGTTCTCGTGATGGAATCCCTCAGAGAACAGGCTTAATAAACCTTTATCTGGGATATCCCCAGGAGGGCTCCTCCTGCCTTCATCTCGTCGCTAGCTTAACATCCTGCTGCGTGTGTCTCGAGTCTGTGCCCTCCTGCCCGCCGACCGGAGCAGCTCCGACACTCGGAGAGCTTGCGGGAAGGTCGCAGTTGGAGCCAGCCCGGGCTCACGACGCGACACCCTACATCATCTGGTGCTTCATGCCTTCAAGGACTGGCCAGAGCACATACGTTTGTGTCATGTGTATTTGTATATATATATCCCTTTTTATGTCTGGTAAGAGAGACCACACCACCAGTACATGATAAACATTACACATGCAGCAGTTATAAAATGAGAAGGGCTGCTCCTGCAGCCTGATGCAAACTGAAAAATCCCATAATCTCAAGGTGAAATCACCTCATTTTGTATTTGGAGACACTTCCTGAGAATGTAATGGAGCACATATATTCAAAAGAATTTTCTTGACAGTTTAGGAAGTGTTTTACTGATATGCTCAGCCTCCCTTGTCTTTTGCCTCTCTTGGCAGCTTTCAAGCTTAATTTCACTGCCTCTCTCTTTTCTTCAATCCAACTTTGAGATATCAAGCCTCTAATGTGTGGGTAAATAGGACTTGCATCACAGCCCATCAGTTCCACCTGTTGAATGACATAATCTCCTAGCTGATTTCTAAATGGCAAAGCAAATCACACACAAAAAAAATTCAGCTGCTTGCAGTCAAAACTGCTCTACAGGCAGGACATTCAACATACCTGTAAGTGAGCTGTAAATTTTTCACAATATTATTTCCCAATAAAATAAACTTGACTTGCTTCTCAGCCTTCACTACCTATACATGCATTATTGCAGAGCCAAGCAGAACAGAAATGTCAGCTGCCAAGACAGTTTTCATTACAATTTCAAGCTTTCTGGCTCAGTTCACTGTTAGCACAACTCTGTCTCTAGTGATTGGAATCCATTTGGCCTCATAATCTATACAGAAGGAATTAGAGGAATAAATATCCCATCAGTTTCTAAACTGGGAAGATGCTTGCAAATTAATACTGAATTACCTGGAAAAGAATATTTTTCATTACTTAGGAAGTAACTTCCCAAAATAATGTTTTTTAAACACCGATATAGCTTCAAAGTGATAAAAAAATTTTATATTTTTTAAGCCTAGAAGCCTAGATTTTTTTAAGCCTAAAACTTACGTCAAAGGATTCTGATGAAAGCTAAAATTTCACTGCAAAGCCTAGAAAGTAAATAACCTATGCCTGAGATCACTTGTCCTAGAGATTGCTAAACACATGCTTGAAGGCATCATTATTGTGAACATTCAAATAATCAGGAATAATTGTTTTTTCCTTACAAGATAATGGAGTTATTAAAATTATTTCAAAAGGATACACCTAATCATAACTGTAACTAAGATCATGTAAGAATATCAGAACATATCAGGGTGCTTCCCTACTCCCAAACTGTTCCTTTCCTAACTCCTGGCCCTAGAAACACCTGTGCAGAATGGATGTTATTTTGCTCCTTAAAGAGCAAATCAAGCTCAAACAGGCAGACTTTTGGGAACAATCTCTTCTCTAGAGGATGCACAGGCAAGACTGCATCAGGTCTGTCTCCACAGGACAGCATTTCAGGGAATGGTAAAAAAAATAGAAACTAATATACTTATATTAAAGTGCTAAAATAATATGAGATATAAAAATAGTACTCTGGAGGCACAGATCTCATATTCTTACATTAAGGGAAAGCATAAATGCCTACAGTTCATGTCTAATTATACATATAAAACAAGATCACTCACTTTTATGTACCAACTTAAAGCTGATCAGTTATTTTATAGCCCCACAACAGTTCACTGAAGAGGCAATAATCTTTTTGAAGAATTCTTTTCATAACTCAGTGTATTTAAAACAAACAAATTGTAAGAACTGGAAGATTAGAAGTATCTACTACTCCTGTACTGGATCTTCCCCACTGTTGAGAATATTTTGCTAAGTATCATTTTGACATACAGTAGCATAAATGAACAGAAATGTTTGATGCCTTCTGGAAGTACTTGAAAAGCAATGGAATGAAAACAAATTGAAAAAGGTAAAACAAAGAAGGCTCCCTTGTGGAATTACCATAAACATCTTTTGGATCTTCAAATGGTTTTCAGTTTTATACACTGGTAACATTATCATATTTTCCATACAAAATAGGAAATCTTTGTCAAGTCTTGCACAATTAATTTATCTGCCAGTTTATAGTACAATTTGATTAACAAAAGAATGCACAGCTGATCCTGAGAACAAAAGAATCACTAGGATATTTGGGTTTTACTTCAGTGAGCCTAAGGACTGTTTAATTAAGAAATGTTTTGGTTCCCTGACTTTCCAATTGTTAGAAACTAGTTTGAGTTGATTATAAAGCAAGTTTAACTCGTGTGAATAAGATCCACAAAGATATCTATTTTCCCCTTGTACATTTAGTAAGCTGTGACCAGTGAAACATGTAGGTTAGCAGTGGGTCTACTAAGCTCCACCACCACCACCAAAATCCCAATCCTCTCCTCTCAAAAGCACCAGGCATGCTTTTAGAAACCTAATGAATCGAGATCACATCAATACAGAGTGGTTGAAGGAAATCTGGGACTTGCACAAACTTTAGAAAGAGTTTTGTTTCCAGAATTTCATACTCCTTCACTTCTGCTACTTCTATCTATTGCTATTATTTACATATTTTGTATCAAAAACATGTTCATCATTACAAAGGACCAGGTCACTGCAAAGGACATGACAGACAAAACAGAGAACACAACTACAACAGTGACAGGAGATTCCTTATTACTCCTAAGTAAAACACACAAACAGAAATTGAACCACTGGATTACAGGTACTGTGCAACAGACAGAAAAGAAAATTACTTAGCAATTCTTCTCATGTAGTACACCCAGAGCTTAGTTCTGTAGTGCAAGACACATAAAACTTTTCATGTCCTTCCCAGACCAGGGGAAGCTCAGTGCTCTTGCTAGTCACCGACTGGCACTTCCCCCGTACAAACACTGACCTCTAACGGCCCACTCCGTTCTTCCATCTATTCAGAGAGAGGGACAGTGCAAGAAAGCCAGCTTCAGACAAGTAAGTACAAAAGCATCAATCCAAGTTACTGAAGTGCTGAACTTAAGAGCAAAGAATAATTTCCTCCTCTCCCTGCATCCATCTTTTTCATATCCAAATACTGTAGTTTTTCCAAAAGAAAGCAGAGTAAAATAATTTACTTCTATGACGTCAAAACATACTGAGTGACGAGCCTTAGTGAGGACTAAGTATAACTTCATTAGGTACTGCAGCTGCTGACTTAACTGTATGAAGTTTTTCTAGGTTTACTAGCTTTTCACAAAATCAATTAGGCTGGAAAAGACCTCTGAGATCATCAAGTCTAACCTGTGACTGAACATCAGCACATCAACTAAGTCAGGGCACAGGGCGCCATGTCCAGTCTTTCTTTAAATACCTCCAGGGACGATGCTCACTACTCTGAGTAGCCCATTCCTATGTTTAATCAGCCTTTCTGTGAAGAAATTGCTCCTGATGTCCAACCTAAATCTCCTGTGGCACAGTTTAAGACTGTTGTCTTGTCTTGCGTTTTGGTGAATAAAAATGCTCCACGGTTTTAAAAGCCAATGTTACGCTTACCTGACTCTGTCCCAGTAAACCACAAGGTCACTTGTGTCAGATCTCAAAAGGAAGAAGCTGCTGTAAGTCCCAGATCAGAAATGAGGAAATGGCACTTCAAACAGAGCACATGCAGGCCAGTCCTACAACCGGGAGAAGAGATTATGTTTCTAAATCAGACTGCATCACGGAGGCCCACGCCGTCGCTCATATTCCCACCCATAGCCCGGTGTGTGCGGACTGACCTAGTTCAGCTCAGCCACCCTCCGGTTCCCGAAGCGCAAGCAGGCAGCTTTCCCTCACTCAGTGGAGACTGTCTTAAAGAACATATCGAATGTTATTTTCAAGCAGCACTTAGCGATGGCACATTTTAAATGCAATCACCGAAACTTACATACACTAAATGACTTCAGAGGAAAGAAACTGAACACCAGCGGCCCAAGACCTTTCGGAGGCCAATCCCAGGCCTAGGTCCGGGCCCGTTCCCAGCCCCCACAGCCCCCAGGCAAACACGGCCCCGCGGCGGTCCCGTCCCCACCCCCGTGTCGCTCCCTCCGCCCCGCGATGTCGGCGATGTCCCCGCCGCCCTCGGCCCGTCCCGGCGGTACCTGCCCGGCCCCTCGGCCCGCCCGGAGGACGCGCCGGCGGTTGCCGCGTAACGCTTAAAGGGGCCGCGCGGCGGCCGTTGACAGCGGCTGCCCGGCAACGGGCGGCGGGGCGGAGGCGGGCCCTCGTCGTCAGCCATTGGCTGTCCGCCCTGCCAGCTCGGCGACCACCGCTCTTCCCATTGGCGGCAGGCTGAGCGCCGGCTGCTGATTGGCTGAGGCGCTGCTAAGGGGCGATGTGGCGGGGCTGTACACTGCGGCGCTGCCGCTCCGCGCTGCGGTGCCGCCGCGACGCCTGCAGGGGGCGCTGCGGGCCCGAGGGCAAACCCGGCGGCCTTCGGGGGGCTCCGTCCTGAGGCCGGCAGACTCCGAAACCCTGCGCTGCGCTGCCCTTGCCTGCCCTGCGCTGCCCTGCCCGCACCGTCTTGGCTCTGTTGGGCGCGTGTGTGACATCGAAGGAAAGCAGCCCATGGAAAAGCACCGGGGGTCCTGGTTGAGAGCCGGCTGAACACGAGCCAGCGTGTGCCCAGATAGCCATGAAGGACAATGGCATCCTGGCCTGGATCAGCAACAGTGTGGCCAGCAGGACTAGGGCAGGGATTGTGCCCCTGTACTCAGCACTGGTGAGGCCACACCTCAAATCTTGTGTCCAGTTCTGGGCCCTTCACTGCAAGAAGGACATTGGAGTGAGTCCAGAGAAGGGCAAGGAGCTGGTGAGGGTTCTGGAGCACAAGTCCTATGAGGAGGAGCTGAAGGTGTTTAGCCTGGAGAGGAAGGGTGTCAGGGGAGACTTTTTGGCTCTCTACAACTCCCTGAAAGGATATTGTAGCCAGATGGAGGTCAGCCTTTTCTTCAAGGCAGTAAATGAGAGGACAAGAGGACATAGCTTAAAGCTGCTCCAGGGGAGGTTTAGATTGGACATTAGGAGGAATTTCTTCACAGAAAGGGTGATATAGGAATGGGCTGCCCAGGGAGGTGATGGAGTCACCATCCCTGGAGTGTTTAAGGAAGGACTGGATGTGGCACTCAGTGCCATGTCTAATTGACATGGTGATGTTTGGTCATAGGTTAGACTTGATGATCTCAGAGGTCTTTTCCAATCAAATTATTTCTGTCATGCTGTTCAGACAGCTGCCCAGGAGCACAAGGGTGGAGGAGCAGCCCACCACAGTGCTGGGACCAATCATGTCCACTCACAACCCCTCTGGGCAGTGGGGTCAAGGGAGCCTTTGGGGAGCCTTGGGCATGTTCTGGCATTGCCAGTTTGAACACAAGGCTTTGGGTCAGGGCAGCACTTGGGAATAATGATGGGTCAGGGATGAGAGCAAAAGAAGGGAATGGTGTCTAATTACAAAACACCCCAGAACTTGAAGCAAAATGGGTTGTACTGACAAAAGGATGAAAGTATTGCCTAAAGCCGGCCAGTAGGCTTGAATTCAAAAGCAGGCCCAATGTAACAAGGTTGTTGTGGTTTATTCCACAAAGAAGGAAGAGGGTTTCTAAACCTTGGCTTTTATTACTCCAAGTTACTGCTACTTGTTTCCCCTAATGCTAATCTTTATTAACAAATTAGTAATTAAGCAAATTTCTTTCTGGAGAGAGGAAGGGAAAAACAAACAGGAGATCTTGCTTGCTTCACTTGCTGATGGAGTATGTTATGATAGCACAGTGATGAAAGTGACACAAGAATTTGGGTGGAGCAGGATAAAATAGAACATTTCAGATGAAGATTATAACCTGCCTGTATGGGAAAGCATAAATGGGACATTCTTGAGAGGGAGACATATTTGCCCTTGGCAGAACTGTGTCTCCACAATTCTGAATGTTCAAAATTAATGCTCAGTGACTGCTAAATGAAAATAATAAAAATGGAGAAAACAGGACAAAATTTTGGTTTTGTTTACCAGTTTTTGTTTACCAAGGCAGTATTTTCGAGCACAACCTGTCACTTCACAATAAAAATAAGGAAATATGTGAGCAAAATACAGTTTCAGTGCACTTGAAATTAAAATATTGCCATCCCCTCCTCTCTGACTATAAATTTTAGGAGGAAAAAGAGAAAAAACCCAAACATGATTATGAAAGACTTGAGAGATTCTCAAAAATTATTTGTATTGTGCGCAAGAACTCTGAATATGTTTAATTAAATTACTGGAAAAATGTAATTTAGTGAATAGGCTAGAATGCAATCAGAAACATGTCAGCATAAACTCCTGTAATAGGAGAGATGTATACTGGTATTTCAGAAGCACAGAAGTAGCTGTGCAGCATAAACCTGACATGGAGTCTCCAAGCTGAACGGAGCTTTTCAATTTTTGATCCTAGTATCCAAGAAAACAGGCATGAAGCATGCAAAAAACCTGAACAAGCAGTCTGTGAATTTCTGATTTTGATTGTCTCCCTAATTGAACTTAATATTTTTGCTATATTTGCATTGCTATTGTGAAATTTGTTTCAATAAACAGTAAAAACTCATGTGGATCTTTTTAAAATTCATCTTCCATGGCTTTGTGTAGCTCACCCTTGTGCTAAACAGCAAAAGCATATAATTCATCACAGCAACGCTGGCAGAGAATCATTGATGTCCTTCAAAAAGATCCAGGGAATGACAAAGACAGAATAATTTTATTGCTTGCAACTGGAGGAAATGTATTGCTTGTATCTGGCAGCAAGCCAGGCCAGAATCTGAGATGCTGTTGCTGCTGTAAATAGGATGAAAGGGATTCATAATCCATCTTCTTGCCCACCGTAACTAGGAAAATTGTAAGCAGAAAAAGCAATTAAAAAACAACCAAACAGGAGAAAGCATTAAAATACGTGTGAGAGACCTTTTTTTCGTGTTGATAATTTATAGACTAGTTGCCATGGCTAACCATTTGAGGCCTGGTTAGTGACTAACTAATCATTAGTTACTGGCTATGGGTAACACAGGTATTGAATTTAGGCAGTGTGTATGTGTAATCCAGGTATTGAACACAGGTACTGAGTCATAATGAAAACAGGCCTCTTGTTCACAACAAATGACATCAGATTTCCTCATCAAGTGCTCCATCCAGGATAATGCCAACAGACTTGAATCAGCTGCTGAGCTGGAATAAATTCAGATATTGTGAAATGTTGGCACAGGGATTAATTGATAAAAATTTGCTAGTCTAAAAACTACAAATAATGTATTTTAGATATTGTCCTAACAACCTAACAGTTGATACACAGCAGATAATTGATGGTGCTGTATTTCACATTCCCTTGGACAGGACAAATAGATGAATCACCTGAACAAGAAATAAAATTTTGCAGTTTTTTTCTGTCAGTGTAAAGCAATTCTGATGTCTTAACTACTTGCTTGGTTGGGAAGGTCGTTTAAACAGATGTGGAGGGGGAAGTAGAAGGCTCAGAAGGAACAGCTCTAGGCTCGGAGCTTAACTGAGGGGAGGAATGCTCTAGAAAGGGGGGTGGAAACCTTCAAACACTAAATCAGGTCATAATGTCACACAGTTTGATACTAACAGAAGTTCCAAAAGGGTTAAAGCCACCAGGGTTATTCAGATGAGTGGAACCTGTGCTCATTTGATTGTTGTACATAAATATTGATGGGAAATCCCTGATGCACAGAAAAAATGCTATTGATTTCCACTGCTTCATAGAAATAGCTGTGGCAAACAGGGTGGGAACTGTTACAATAACTGCACCTAATGTGATGGATAAAACAGATTCCCTGAATTGACAGAACAAAGATGACGTTCAAATTTGAAAAGGGAATATCTTTCTAGTATTGTTTTCAATACCACAACTTCTATAAGAAGTAGGGACTTAAAGAAAACATGGTCATATAAATGAGGGAGCCAAAGTAATGTGCTGCTTGCTTTAAACAAAGTACATGATGTGAAAATTCACTGTGAGATTCAGACTTAGACATTCAGTTTCTGCAAAAGATCAAAGGCTGGTTAAAACTATCAGGCAAGGTATGAAGTACCAAAGAAGTCCCCTTTTGGCTCCTTCAGCCTTCACATTTTCTGATGTTTTCCCTCAGAATAGTTCATATGGTATCATTGCACATGCATAAACCTTTATATACATCTCCCTGCATATACACCAAAGGTAGTACCTTGCATACACACTTGCAGAAACATCTTTGTTCAGAATTGAGGGGTTTGTACTATAGAAGTTTTGGCTCAGAGCAGATTTGGAGGTCTGGGTAGCCAGAAGTGCTAGTTCAGTGTCCAGTAGCAAGGGAGATATTTATGGAATAGAATCATAGAATCATTTCATTTGGGAAAGACCTTTAAGATCACTGAGTCCACCCATCATTTATTCCCTCTCTCCACTGCTATAAAGGTGCCCTATGAGGTGACTAAGATCTCTGTATTAGAGCATTAATATGGACACAGCTAGGATCCAGCTGAAGGTTTTTTCCTTAATATATGTTGGAATATTGTCCTGAATACAAGATATGTTTTGTATGAGCACATACTTCCCTTTGCTCTCAGCTATCTGCAATCATATAATCAAAATATTTCAAATTGTAATGCAAATAAATGTCACTCTGTTTTGACATTATAAATATTCACGGTCTCCTTGTACTTTTTAATGCATGTGTCAAAATAAGCTGTGGTTTTGTTGGAGGCCAGCTGCTTTTCCTACTGCATGCTCACCTACCTTGAGAAATCAAAAGCACAAGATCACTTTCAGAGCTTGCCTCCCATGTCCTGGGCTCTGAAGTGACCCAAAACTTCTCCACTGTTTCTTTTCCCAAGTGCTCCTGAGTCACTGGCTGAGAAGTGACAGGTCACCTTTGACAACTTAGTGTTATAACTCTTTGAAAGAATGTCTTTTAGTGTCACTTCTCATACTATGACTGCTTTCAACACCCTCAAGAGGATTTTCTTGAGCATTCCCTGACTGTGCTGGCATTGGAGCTGCTTCGGCACTCCTGACACCCCTTTTGTGTCTCTGACAGGCACCGGAGAAAGGGCTTTCATGAACTCAGCTGAACTTGAGGATGTATAAAAGAAACACATTGGGCATTGTTCCTGGGGATTTGTTTTTAACAATACAATTTTCCAAGGCTGTGAAATATTGAAATATTAAAGAGCAGATATAGTGCAATGAAAGAAACATTTATGTATATTTCACAGGACTTGTTGATTTCAGAGGTTCTACAAAATTATCAGAGTTCTTTGTGTTAGTATGCCTGCTTGGATTTTGAGCTTACAGCTGCCTTGTGGAGAAATACTAAGTGAATAACATAAAGTGATTGCTGGTGAATCACAGGAATACCATTTACAATGTGATGAGTTGACTCTTCCACATTATAAAATATGGTGCTCTGTTACGATAATACAAAGCTTTAATTGCTCATGTTGTGAATATAGGTGTGTTTTAGCAGGGACAAAAATTAAAACAAGGTAAATATTGCCAATGGTCTAGCAACAAGTGTTTTATAAGCAATTTAAATTACAAAAAAATCCCAGTAAAGCCTGAGAAGGTGGAGAAGATGCTGAACAAACAAGTATTGAATGTTTAATTAGGAAGGAGTTATTATTTGAAGGAGACATTTCAGTTAAGGACATCTTTCTCTGGAAGACGTGCTGCTGGGAGGAAAATTTCACACGTTATTCGGGGTCTGGCAGTTTTATGTTAAATGCTGTATTTGTTCTTGGAAAGTTTTAATAACATTTTTCCAGAAAACAACTTCTTGAAGAACAAACATGACATCTGTGGACTTGTTTCTGCTGTTTTTGCATAATTTGCAATTTCATATTCACAAGATGTGAATATATTAGTCTTTGACAAAAAAAAAAAGCAAGCAGTGACCAAATAATTTTGAAGAATTCTTTAATCATAAGCAATGTATGTTGCTTCTGAATATTGATCTCTTTTGGCTTTAAAATTAATTTTTATTGCTAGGATAGGAAATGAATTTTCTTCTGTCCCTGTACAGTTTTGTGATATACATTATGTTGTAGAGGAATGAGGTCAAATGTATCTTTGATACCAGCAAAAAGAATGGATGTTATATCAAAATAAATTCAGCTCAGTGTTCAATGTGAACTGCTTTGAAAACAGTTTTATTGCTTCAGTTACACAGAAAGATTTTCCCCTTAAAAATAAATCTTTATTCAGAATGTAGACACATCTTGATTATTAGTGTTAAACTCAGAAGATCTGAACAACTCACATCACTTCTAGACACCTGATCATGTCATCAATTTTTTTTTTTTTTAATGCAAAATGGAATGCTTCCCGTAAGGAAGAAGTTCCAGCATCTCAGCCCACAGTCTCGTATATCACAGATTTTGAGCAAGTAGGAGGTAGGCATTTGAACCCATTCATAGGAGGGAGTTGAAACTTGGGTCCTTGAATTTCTGGATATGCCTCCCAAGTCAAACTTTTTGTGTAGGCAGATTGAAATTATCCATGAGATATGTCCAGAGCTGCCCATCACTGTGAAGGCTTAGATGCCTCTGAGCAGAAAGCATGCCTTGGGCATTGTGGGCACCACTGAGTAGGACAGCAGCTTGGTGACAGCATTTTTGACTTCATGACCTTGATTTTTTTGAATCCTATGTAGGGTGCATTTGAGCCTTTACAGCTTGTAGTGCGTAAACTCTTGCAATGTATTCATCAACTTACTAGAATTCTCCTTATAAATATTAGTATTAAATAACACTGGCTTCAGTCATCCATGTGGGTCCCTTCCGACTCAGGATATTTCATAATTCTACGAACATCCTTTTTGTCTTCTCAGATCTGAAGTAGTTTAATTTCCTCCCCCTTTCCCCCTGGCAAATGATAGATTATTATACTATTCATGTTGTGCCTCCATACTGTTCCATACTGTGCTTCAAGGATGCTTTGATTGATGAAGACTGATTTCTGGATGTTTTTTTCTCCTTCTGTTTTATAACCAAAATGGTCAATCCTCTTGTCAGTATTTACCTAGCAAATAATATGTAAATACCTATTTAGTATTTACCTAGTAAATAATAATGTTTCATATAGTCAAAGAAAAATCCTGGGTCTGCTCAGGCAGATTGAAGGACTGCACTAGGGATTTTTACAAAAGCTAATGCTGGGTTTGAGGGCCCAGTCCTCTGACAACTCATCATCAATGAAAAGGAGATATGTACATCCAAACAAAGTGGGTGAAATAGGCTTTGCTCTCATTTGCCTTATCTTTTTCTGGTCACCATGTGGTTAAAGTAATAAAAAAACGGTAAGAAGAACTGATCATTGGAGATGTAGTCCAGTTCATTCCCTGGATACTGCCAGGAGATAACAGTTTGGAAAGAAAAGTAGCATCACATATTTCTACGCCACAAGTGAAACCTGTCAACTGGAATAAGGTAGGTGGTTGTGGTGTGCACACTTGGAGAAAGGTGTTGAAAAACTAAAAAGGCTTCAAAAACACTTTTCAAGAATCACCACGGGTCCATAAATCTCGGTGTTACAGGGAGAAACACCCAAGAGAAGATTCAATACCAATAAAGGTTGAGAAATTTTTTGATGGTGAGTTCTATTGCTCCTCTTGGTGGAGGACTTTTAGTCCAGAGGTAAAAAGGTGTAATAAACCTAAATGGTGAGAAGCCGGAACTAGTTCCAAGGAAGAAAATGCACATTTTTTAATAATGGAAGGAAGTGCTTCTACATGGATGAATTGAATGGGAGAGATGTGTGAGTTTTAAGTTATTTTATGTTTAAGTTTAGTTTTAAGGCCCCAGCTGCCTGCTCTGCCCTGCTGTTGCTGGTGACTGCTCTTATGAGATCCTACAGAAGGAGGTGAGTGGCTGTATCTCAGGTATTCTGGGGTAAATCTGGTTTTTTGAGTCAAACTCATCTTCACTGGTGGCTGCAACTGCCCTTCCAGGGAAGTAGGAGTGTTATAATGATGAATTACCTTAACAATGTTTGCCAGAGCTGGTGGGTTGTGTCCTCAATGCTCTGAAAGTACAACCTGTAAGACCTGGTTGACACTGACTACCTGTCACTTGGTGACATAATTGTGACAAACCAGGCTGGAGTGGTTCTAAAAGGCAGGCTGTTGAAATTAGCTAACCTCATAGTTTTAACTGGATCCCAGCTCCAAGGTCGCTTCCAATATGAAACAGCATTGTTGTGACAAGGAAAGCTGGGTACCTGTGCCAGGGAGATAATTAGGTACAGTTTGGTTGAACATAAGGTGTAGGTAAGGTTGTGCTAGGATTCCTCACGTGTGATGTATAAACATTAACACAAGCCAGCAGTGCACCCTTGAAACCAATGCCACGTGGGGCTGCGAGGGGGAGTGCTGGTGAGGGAAGGGACCCTCCCCTCTGTTCAGTTCTGGACACCCCAGTAGAAGGGAGGCATGGATATACTAGAGTGGGTCCAGTGAAGGACCATGAAGGGATTGAGGCATTTGATGTATGAGGAGCTGTAAATACTTGATGAGGGGAGTAAAGGCAAAGGAATCAGGTGCTTCTCAGTGATGCCCAGTGGCAGGACAAGAAGCAATGGATATACTTTGAAATACAGGAAATTCCATTTAAACCTAAGAAAAGACATGCTACTGTGCAGGCGATCAAAGACAAGAAGTTTGCCCAGGGAGGCTGAGGAACCTCCTTCCTTGGAGATCTCTAAAATGTGATTGGACATGGTCCTGAACAACCTACCCTAGCTGACCGTGCTTGAGCAGGTGAGTGTTGGCCCAGATATCGAGAGGTCCCTGCGACCTCAGACATTCTGTGATTCTGCAATACTGGAATGCACATTATGGACAAGGAATGCTGGAGTTGATGACGCTGGTCCTACTAAGACACTGTGTCATTCAAATTCCCATGTATGCATATCTCATGTATGTATGTTTTGATTAGGACTTTTAGTGTGGCATCAGCAGTCAACTGCTGTTGAATAACCCCTTTACTTCTTACGAGCTTCTTTTGTCATGTCCTATTGCATTTTAGGACTCAGCCCCAGATCCAGATATTTGGTTCTGGTTTTGGTTTTCAGGTGCATGAAGTTGCATTTGTGATCACATCTGAATTAACAAAACTGAACAATTTTTTTTATCTCAACAATTGATCAGTCAATCTGTATAACAGAACTGTTACCTTTATTGTTTTTCACGTTAGCAGCAATTTGTGTGTCATGTTGCAAATTTTATGTACAGTGATGCTGTTCTCATCGAGGTCATTGATAAATGTATTGAAAAGATTGGAACCAAAAAGATTCTTCCATAAGTTTGAAAAATATGCAATCCCTTGAAATGAAAACACTTCAACTATAGTATATTTTTATGACCTGGTCATTAACCAGTTTTAAATATTAACATGTAATATGCTACATTGATTTTGTTTATAGTTGTTTTTTAATGCAAGATTATGTCAACTATTTGGCAAAGACGCTATTTCAGCCACAATCTTCATTATCAGTCTAATGCTTAATCTCATTAAAACAGTATCAAATTTGTTTGACAGTCTGGCTTCCTGGGAAACTGTGTCGACTGGCGTTAATAAACCCATAATCCATTAATTCCTTCATTAGTATCCCACATCAGCATTTCTATTCGTTTGCTTGATGACACTTGCTAGCTAAAGCTGCCTGTAGTTACCCAAGTGATTATATTTATTGCCTGAAAAGGCTGGTTCAACATTAACTTTTTCTATACAAGCTTTGAAATTCAAATTACCGCGGTGCCATTGCCAAGGGCCTTAACGGCAGAAGCACAGGATTGCCGAGCAGACCATTTTGCCTTCTGTTTCTTAACCCGTCTCCACTTCCTTAAAGGCGGGGGAAGGTTTTTGTCGCTCGCCCTGGGTCCCCGCCCCGAAGCTGCGGGTGCCCGGTCCCGGCGGGGCTGCGGGCGCAGTAGCGCGGCTATGCTCTAGATGGGGCTTCAGCACCGGCGGAGGCAGAGAATAAAACCAGCCCTTAAAAGCGATCGAGGTGTTGGAAACAGCGTCGTCCCGCCTTTAAATTCGTCCTTTTCCTTTCATCCAATTGCCTTTTTCCACAAGGGCTTGCTGTTAACTAGAGGCATCCCTGAAGAATGGAAGCTGGAGCCAGTATTCTTTAATGTTTTTATTATTGAGCTGGCCAAGGGATGGAGTTTGTTTGGGCTTTGAGTATATATTCCCACTCCTGAGGTTTGGCCCTTGGGCTGGCTGCTCGTTCCGTGCCTGTCCAGCCAAGAGTGGCCTCTGGGAACTGGGGAAGTTTTCCATGTGCTGTGGAGGGGGGGTAGCCGGGCCAACCCTTGCCACCGGCAGCTGCTTTCAGCTGCGTGTCTTGTGCCAGGGGCGCTGCCCTGCAGATGGGACCTCAGCTCATGCACAGGCAGCACCGTGGCTGTGGAGCAGCCTGGTGTCCGCGGGCTCTGGGCTGACTCCATCGCTGCCCCAGCCCGGCCCTGCTGGCTCTGCAGGCACTGCAGCGCTGGCCCCAGCCAGTGGCACTCTGCAGTCCCCACTGTCACCCCTGGGGACAGAGTAACCCCATGAGGCAAGTACAGGCCAGGATGCAGTTCTCCAGAAAAAGCCCTGGCATCCTAGTGATGAACATGACTCAGGAGTTTGCCTTGGGATCTCCAGTACAAGGAAAATACTTAAAACCTGGATTGAGTTCTGGAAAGGACCACCAAGCCAGTGAGGAGCTGGAACACAGGATATTCAAGGGGAGGCTGAGCCTGCTGGGTTTGCTCAGCCTGCAGAAGGGAGAACTTAGTGCTGGCTGCTGTTACCTGCTGGGAGGATATGGGGAAGATTTATCCATACTCTTCCCGAGGTGCCCAGTGGAAGGATGAGAGGCAGCTGAACGCACATTGCAGCATGGGGAATTCTGACCAGATAGTAGGAGAAATTTGTTCACCATGAGAGTGGTCAAACACTGAAGAAGGATGCCCAGAAAGGTTTTGGAGTCTTCAGCCTTGGAGATATTGAAATCTTAACAGGGCACAGCCCCAGGCAACCCAACCTAGTTGCCCCTACTTTGAGCAGCTTGTCTGACTGATGGCCTCCAGAAGTCCCTTCCAAACTATGTTAGTCTGTAATTCTGAAATTGTGTTGCTGTTTCCAAACCAGCAGTGTGCCCTGGCCTGTGCTGCCTCCCAAAGCATGCACAGGGATCATTGTGTGGAGTGCTATCTGAACCATGAAAGCCATGGCACAAGCTGTGGTAACATTTTCACTGGGAAGGAGACAGAGTTATGGTTCTGAAATAGTTTAAGTAAATAACACAGTTTCCTAAAATATAAATTCAGAAAATAAAACCACCTCTTTATTTTCATGCAAGTGCTGTTAACTTGTTCATTCTGTTCATCTGATTTGTGACAACAGTTACAAATTTGAAATCCTGATCCTTCTCAGGCTGTGTTCTGGACAGGGATCATCAGTGGCTTGTACACACTAGTACAACTAAATACAAATACATTTTTGTTAGCTATTTCCTTTGTACTTTTGTAGATTGAAACCTCTTTTTGAAACTGAAATTTCAGAACCAAACTAATGAGTTCTAAACATTTGACTGATTTTCTGTAATAAAGCATTTAGCTAATTACCAATTCCTTATTCCTGCTTAAGGTCCATTCATATAAAGATTTATGAAGCACGATGACTTTAAGGATTGCTCAGTCTTTCACATACAGAAGACACTATTTACTTTATATATATTTTTAAGCAAGTTTTCTGGAGAAACTGAGGAAGCTGAGAATCTTTCCTGCACCTTCCAAGTTCACAGTGTTGTTCCTAGGGGGAGAATGTAAGCCAAAGGATGTAAAAATGCCCTGCCATCAGTCTTTCTCTGTTTAATCTATTAGCCACTCAGCTGTATAATGTATTATCTGTCACACAGTGATAAGCAGCTTAGTTCTCTGAGATCATATTAAATATGTTGGGTTTAGCCTAATTCTGCAGTGCTCCATGAGGAGACATCCTGATGTCCACCTGGAGTGAAGCCCTTTTTGAAACCAGTGCAGCCCTGCACAGGGATGGGACCCTCCTCCAAAGCTCATGGCCTTGGAGGAGAATATTCTAACTGTCTTCCTTCTTTTCTAAAACCTTTTCTTCAGTTCCTGTTCATGCACTTTGAGAAATGAAATATTCAAGTGAGCCCATGCCCTAGAAAACAAAAATATCCCTGTTGCAGATCATCCAGAAGTTTATAGGTTGGAACTGCCTTGATCTCATTTAACAAGCTCTGCTGGAAAAATACATTTTGAAAAGAACTCCTACCTTGCATTTTCCAAACCTTAAAAGTACATCTATTTAATATTTTATTAATAATACATTGGAAGTTTGACATCACATCTAGTCCCTATATTGTCTTTAATTGCTTGTAAAATTCATGTCACCTTGAAAAAAACCCTGAAGCCTGCTGAAAGTCGTGACATTAATACATAGCTAAGGTAGCAGTGTTTGCCTTTTTTTCCCACCTCTTTGAGGTCGATGGCATAAAGACTGTGTAATGACAGATCCTCTCAGCCCCTTCTCCACAGTGACTCCATGTGTTCCTGGCATGGATGCATGGACTCCTTGGCTGTTCAGGGAGCTCCATCTGCAGCTCAGTGATCACAAGATGGATTTTAACCAAGAGATATAAATAGATTTGATGGAGATGATGAATGTGATAGTCATCCCTAGACAGTCACTGCCAAGAAAACTGCAGTATTATTAAAAAAATCCAAAATGTTTAGCTTTTTTGTAGGGGCAGAATGGGCACAAACTGAGGTGTAAAGCTGCAGTTAAGAGAGATGTAGAACTTAAAAATAGTATTAACTGATATTAATGTTGACTAAAGGTAATAAATACAGCACTGGCTAAAATGCAGGTTTACCAATATTGGTGGCTGACCCTGAACTAAGAATTGGTGAATACTGCTTGTGGTAGGAAATGTAGAATGAGCACAAGTTTCTGCTTTTTAATCTTGACATTTCTGTTCATTCTTTGCATATTTTAAAACACAATCGCAGACCTCAGTTCATCAGCTTAAAAAAAAAAAGTTTCCTGCTCAGGCTTCTCCATATAAATTCTAAAATGACAATTTTATTTTAAGGGTATTGCATGTACTCCTTTTGGTGGGAAATTACATTCAACATTGGAGTTAAAGGTCATATGACCTCATACAAGATGGGTGCCAGTGCTGGGAAAACTGAAGAGAGTGGTACAATTTCCACAGGATTTAAAATTAACCTCATTGGATGATTGGCTTACATTTCTAATCCGATATATCAGGCTAAATATAGACTTTGAAGACAATTTCTTTCCATGCAAATAATCACTGCAGGCTAAAAATGAGTAAAAATTTAAATGAAGAGAGAAAAATACTAAATTAAATTATAGACAAACTGCCATCTTGCTAGAATATTGACCTGAAACTGCAGATACAAAAGGTGCCTGCAAGGAAGAGGAGGCAAAAGGAGAAAAAATAAAGAGCAAAATTATTATGTTTGGATATATATTTATAGAGGGAGACTTTCTGATGCTGTCAGCAATTTCTGTCAAAGATCTACCTTCAGAGTCATCACTGTTGACTTTCAAACATTTCATGTTTTATTACTGCATTCTAATCATTAACTATGAATGGCGTCCCTGAATGATCTGCAGGAGCTGTGAATCATTCATTATTACTAAAACAAACTCTTTTTCTTTCCAAAAAAATAGCAAAAGGACAGCAAAACCTTTAGAAAAGAAATAATGTTTTAGGAAATGCTACAAATCAATATTGCAAAAAGCTCCAAGGTCACAGAAGGAAGCAGAGTGGGGAGATTAGATTAAGACTGTATGCAGGGTTGCTTTTTTTTGTTGTTATTTTTTTCCTCCTTTAGTCTCCTGAACTCCTGAAGAATATAAATATCATAAAATATATTATGTAGGCAGATGTAACTTGAATTCAGTAAGTCCATACTAATATTCTACAGATAAGAGTGATGCTTCTTTGCAAGAACCAGCTCTATGGCACTAAACACATTTGGAAACAGTCTTTCATTTCCCATATTAAAGTAAGACATGAATTTCCATGTGACAGACAAAAGGAATATTTGCTTCACTGACAAAAGATCCTATCTCTGTTGGAATTCAGCAAGTTTCACACATAGGAGAAATATTATAACCCAGTTTACTCGGTTTTATTTGTTAGTGTAAGTTGTACCAAGAAATATAAATAGCCCTTAGTTCCTGGGGAAGCTCACAGCACTGTTTTTGATCTGTCTTGTGAGAAATTTGCTCTGAATACTTAAAGGGTTTATTCTTAATACATGAATTCCAGTCTGTGAGAGAAACTGTATCTTCAGCCGTAATCTTCATTATATCCTAGTCCCATAAAAATAATTCTCATTGGTTCAACATCTATGTTGAACCAGATGCAATTCCAGACTAACAGGTGACACAGCCCAGCCTTGGAAGTGGCAGCAACATGGAGACAGCATGAAGATATCACAGGAAAAGCTTATGAAACTCTGATTTTCTGCCTGCTGCACCTAGGTTGGCTGCTAAAGTCAGAACCAAGCCAGATTTCTCTAGGCCCATGTCTCACCACTGGGTCATGCAATAGAAAGTTCGTACGGCCCTTGCCAGTCATATTCTAAAAAGAAGTCCGCTCTTGCTTACATGATGATTCACAGTTGTCTCCCAGCCTGAACCTGCAACTCATCTTGTGGAGTATCTGTCTTTCACACAGATAGTCCCATTTATTTCAATGAATGCTACTTGTCTGAGTGAGGCCTTCTCAATGGGAATAAGGACTGCAGCTGCAGGCTTTAGTGATTCAATGGGGATTTGAAATGAAAGATTTGAACTGGTTCTGCGGGTATATGAAACAATATTTTTCCCTTCTGTGAAGTCTCCCATGAGGTCTTTGCTAAACCCTTGCTAGTCTTTGAACCACTGATGATGTGAGGGATCTCAGGAGGAACCCCTCACTCTGGCCTCCAGTGCAGCCTATTATGAGTCCAAAAGCTCTGAGAATGGGTCTATTGCATGTCCCATTATCTGGATTCTATTGAAAAATATTGCATCCAATTATAACGCTATTTCCTTAGACTTTCCTAAACTTTAATTAGCATCATTTAAAAGTTAGTATTGAGTCAAAGTTATCTCCTGTTTTTTTAAATAAGACTGATGGGGGGTAGGGGGAGTTTACATGTTGAAAGTAGACATCACAAGTATTTACACACTTAGGGTCTGATAGAGCTGTTATATCATATTTGTCCATTTGTGGACAAATTGGTGTCAAAAGACAACTTTCTGTATACAAATATCTAAATTTATACAAGTAAGGTTTTAAAAATACTGTAGCTTCTTTTTCAGGAGTTATCTAAGAGCAGCATATGTTGACCATGGCTAAAATAGGTTATAACTGAGACAGATACGCTGTCTAAAATATGTTTAGCAGCATAGTTACTTGGCCATACCTTCATTAGTTATTATATATCTGCTATTCTGAAAGTAATTTTAGTTCAGTCTAGCTGCATTTAGAAAAAATCAAGGACAGCTTTGACATGCTTACCCTTGCCATGCCATTAGCAGAGTAGCAGACTTGACCCTGCTGGCTGCATGATGTCTTTTGCTTAGTGAAATAGAAAGAATGTGTGTTGAGAAGATGGTTTTGATGAATTGACAAAATATTTCTTGCAGCAAGATTAATTTTGCTAACCTCTCATAGCTTCTCATTTGGCTTGCCATGCTTGTTTTACAGATTTCTTATGAAGACCAGTTGTGTGTCTTTTATCATCCTTTTCTAATTAGTGAAAAAAAAACCCCAAACAAATGGGGCCATGTTAGCTTTTTGTTCTTGCCATCCAATTCATGCTCTGAATAGTCTGGAATCTGGCCTAAGTCGAGCCTTCACTGACAAAAGTCATACGTACTTATTTTGTCAATCAGCAGTTCTCCTAGTGGAAAAACATGGATGCAAAGAATGCCATTGTTTTTCTGCTAAGAAAAGATGGTGGGATCAAATGTGGCCAGGGCTAACTGTACTGAGTTTTGTAGCTGACTTTTGGGAAGTGCTAAAAATTCCACTTAGCATTTTCACCACTTTGCATTTTACTACTGAACAAGAGTTGCAGGTTAATTAGCCCTCCATGGAAAATATTGCTTTCCAACTGCTACCTTCCCAGTACCATTATAGCAGGGGAAAATAAATCTCAGGTAGCTCTGAGACAGAGTAGCAGCTGCAAGAAAGATCTGATCAGGGAAAACACTGTGCAGAAAACAGGACATGGAAATGCAAAATGTAACAAACTTCATTCTACAAATCTAAAAGGAATAAACAAATATTACCAAATTTTGCAGGGTTACACTAGCAAAGAATGCAAAATGCATATCTACTTTGACAGGCAGTTCCTGTTAAGTTCAAAACAGTTTGGGTTTAGTCTTGTAAGGTGATGCATGGAAAGCCAATGATTTCTCTACCCATCACACACTGACACACTGTAGGGTTTCTCGTTTATCTGTCGTTTAGTTTGGCTTATATTGCCTCCTACACGTTCCTTTGTTTTGTGTATTGGTTGCACAAGTTGTATATACACTAACCTGATGGTGCCAGGCCAGGCATCTGGTGTGCTCCTGCTCTGAATCCATCTCTTCAGCTTCTGTCCCGGCAGTAAAGGGTCATCTTCCTTCAAACAGCCTATGACATAGCAATCACTTCCTATGTAGGTCAATACAGCCTGTCTGCAGCACAGGCTTGATTACTGCTGCCACTCCTTCCTTTTCTGCCTTCTCACCCTACCAGCTTCAGCTCCCACTTGCTAGTCCCCTCTCCAGACTGGGTCATCCCCTCTCCAGTTTGGGAAACAGTGATTTCTCCACTCTTTCATTTCCCTTGGCCCCTGCCCAAGAAGGTGGCAATGCCCAGTGTCAGAGCATCACTCCCCTGGTCTAGAAGAATGCCAGCAGGTTGGCTGCAGTTGTCTGCACTGCTTTTATGGAGTTAAATTCATGCTGTTTATGTCTCTTGTCTTTAGGGAAGGGCTCTGTCAGCTCCACGTCATCTTCTGCAGAGATGGGCTACACCTGAGACAGGGTTGGGGCCAGCAGACCATTACTGGGCCACCCATGCTGCACATCACCTTTGGGGGACATCTTTGGCCTCTGAGATGAGGATTAAAAAGATGGGCCAAAGATTTTTTTTCTGATGGTTCCTAAAGGTCATCTCAAACTTGTGACCGAGTACAGTCATCTGTCTCCTCAGTGGGAGAGCGGCCTCCATCTGTGGGCTTGAACCCATGCTTGAAATGCAGTGCACACATAACCTTTATCCTCAAATTTACATCAGCATTCCATGTTTGAGATATTTCCTGACCTCTCAGTTCTGTGAAACATCTAAAAAACTCCTAAATACCATAAAAATAATAACTATTCTTAGTTCATTTAGTTCATACACTTTAAGAAAGTTGCCAAAGTTCATGTACTCAACTGCTCCTTATTCTCCACAAGATTACTCTCCTTTTGTCCTTGTATATGTAAATATTATTGCCGACCCACTTCTGCATCCTGCAAGAAATGAGTCTTCTGAAGTGCCTTGTCAGAGTGGAACTGAACAGATATAGGAAAACAGCTGAAAAAAAGCCAAAATGAATGTGATAGTAGATTGTTTTTCCAAGGGCTTGGCAGACAGTCCCTCCCGGAAAGGGCTGGCAGGAATTTAAAGCTCTATGGCTGCTCTTTGAGTGCACTTCACATCTTGAGTGCTTGCTAATTTAGGTTTCATTGGAACTGCAGATGGGGAAATGAGATTTGTTGGGGCTTTCATCCCTCATCCCTCTACAGTAATGTAGATTACTAAAGCTTGTTCAAATCAGTATAAATACAGATGCAAACCGACTGGACTTCACATTGTTGGGCCTGATATGATTGTAGCATCTTGTGCTGGAAGAAGGCTTGACACTGACTGAAACCTGCCTGAATTCCTGCTCCTCAATCAGAGCCACCAACTTCAGTAGCAGTGGAACTTAAAAGACACGAGTAGAAAATGAACTCTAGAACTTCTTACACAATATAGTTGGAAGTTTTATTTAATACAGAACATGAAAGATGTTTTAATCTCCAGGTTCATTTGACTGAGCAAGTCAGATGATTGACCTATATCAGATGTGGAATTTCACAGGAAAATGTTTTTCTTTTCAAATGTCCTTAGTATTAGGAATTCATGGAGGGAATCAAAGAAGCCACAGATACTAAAACTAGTCATGTTTTAACTAAAGAGCAGTGGATTGTAACTTCAACTAAAGGGCAGCAGCTGAGAAGAATGGACTCATACAGCTTTGTAATTATCTAGGTATATTTAGATTTAAATGGCATGAAGGAAGGTTTACTTAAGATCTCTGGATTTTTTAAAAAGTTTTTTTGTTTATTTAGGCTTATTTTCTTCTGTCAGTTATAAAGAGATGGTACAGAAACAATTCTGAAATGAAGACCAGCTGTACCTCTCTGCTCTTCTCAACATGCCACAAATTTGTAAATGCAGGAGTCAAAACCTTTCTCAAAATTGTTCCAACTTTGTCTCTTCCCAAGAGCCTGCTTTAACACATGGGCTTTGTAGAACCTTCAGAGTAATTCAAGTCAAAAGAGAAAGGGCTTTATCTTGGGATGTTATCTCTAAAATCTGACTGTAGGGAAAGCTGAGAAATGCTCTGAATGTAAACCTCTGGCCACAGTGAAGGTTCTGGAAAGAACATAGTCTTGGATGAAACTGAGTTTGTTATTGAGAAACATCAATGATTAATAAAATATATATTAAAAAAAAATTTGCAAAGGATAGAGTGATCTTGACTAGGAGCTGCTTGACCTGTTGTACATGTAGAGGAGGGTTCTTAAGAGTATGCACAGCCCACAGCTGCCGGCATTTAAGCACAGTGGAGAAAATGTACTCTGGAGGTTACTTCTGTGAATAAAATGATACCTTAAAAATACAGTGGCTTCTAGGACATATGCAGAGAATCGGGCTCCAAGTGACATTATCTCATATGCTTTTAAGCTGTGTCTGGCCAAGATGTTTATGGACAATCAGCCACCACACTGAGTGCCATTACTCAACAAGTGAAAGAGTCCTGCACTTACATTACATTACCTTGGCCATTTTGTATGGTTTACAGCCTTTAAGTTACCTTTCTCTGGTGTTCTGCAGTGCAAGAGCAGCTGATGATACTCTGTAGCTCTATTGAAGCTGGAGCACTGTGTTTTTTCTACCCTTTAACATTATTTTCTGCCCCCCACCAAGACAGTCACATTTCTACCAAAAATGATTGATCTGAACTGTCAGACCTTTTAATGGCATTCTAAATCGGTGATTTTCAACATATTTTGGTACTTGGAATTTTTAAAAAGTGACAAAAACCTCTTTAGAGATTTAAAGTATGTGGACTGCTGCAGAGTATATGAGACTTCACTGTTTCTTAGCAATGTTTCACAGAACCCAGAGAAATAATTGATTCGTATCAACAATCCACAGGCTAGGAAACCCCTAAAATGCCTCAGACAGACTGCTTCTTTCAGGTGGAAATAAAGCCATCCTAACAATTTTCTCAGTCCTGAACATAATATTCTGTTTCTCCCACATGTTTATCCTACGCTTGTTGCATCTTGCTATACACTCATCTTTTATCATAACTAGAATGTTCTTGCTCAAAGTTATACTTTCATGCTTCTGTTTCCACATACTTGTGAGCCCTGGCTTTGTGTGTACTTTGTTACCTTAGCAGCAGTAAAGTTCTGTTTAGTCTTCCATGAAGATCTGGCATAACAATGAATCATTCTTACCATGAAATCTTTAGAAACTACCCCTGCCCGCCATAAATTCACATTGTCTACTCCAGTCTTTCTGTACCTCCTGTAAACATGGGAAACTGCTCATAAATCATTTCAGCAATGTTTTTAATTTATTACACTTCTTCTACTTAATTAAAAGTTCCTACCATTTTGTCTTCAAGTGTCCAGAACTGTACAATAGAAATGGAGTTAAAGGTGTGGCCTCAGGACATTTGCCAGCAGCAGCTAGCTGCAGGACAAAGAGTGATGTCCAGTCTTAACCTGTACATCACACGAAAATGCAAAACATCACATGGTGATGTCCAATAGGTTTTACACTCCACAGAGGAATAGTTCTCTGCTTAGGAGCCACATAAAATAATCTCTACAAGATTTAAAATCTTCAGGTTGTCAGTGTAATGTTTACTTTTCCTAACTTTCTGGATTACTTCCACAACAAACTAGCTTCTTTATGTGTATGGAAAGAGTGGCAAAAGAGAGACATGAGAAAGCTGTCTGTATTTTCAAATCCCATGTTGCATCAAAGTTGATACCGAAAGATCATATTAGCCCAAAACTTTATAAATATACTTATAAAAAGTGAGAATTACAAGAAAATTCATTGAAATACAGGCTGAGATTGTTCAAAATCAGTTCCAAAGAGTATTTGAAAGGATGCTTTAATTAAGTTGTTACATTTGTTATCAGGTTGAATGTGGGCAGGCAGTCCCCTGCTCTTTGATGGTTTCTCTAAATATGTATGGAATAAAGATGCTGAAGCCTTGGAGAGGGAAGATCTTCATGAGCTCTGGTACTTTAGCTCAATTTGAGTCTATCAACTCTGGCCATGAGTTTAGCTGCTCAGACTCTGTTTTGAAGTTCAAACTGTGGGAACCTACCAACCCGAGGGGTGCAGGAACAAAAGGGAGACTCTAAAAACAATAAAAAGAAAAATGTGCTTTTTCTTGTCTGTCATTTTTTTCCCCCATAGCTTTTGAGAATTTATGCAGCTTATAAACACTTTCAAGTGAACTGAAATTAAAGTTGTCTGTTTTTCACATGGGAAAGGAGACTGTATCTGTGACTTTTGGAGCTAATAAAATAGAGGATTCTTATAGGAAGAGGAAACAATCTTAAAAAAACCTCTTAGTTACAGTTTTTATAGTCCCATTAGAATTCTTAATTTTTTTATTTACAGCTTATGCTTTTTCCATATAATGCCATTGCCACATGCTTTCTCTGGTTTATTGGTTATGTGTCAAGGCTATTTCTGAGATGTAGGAGCATCCTCTTCCTGTGTTTAGTGAGACATAAAGGTCCAGCACCCTTCAGAATCAGTCTTGTTATTTTTTTTTTCTGCTTTGCTGTATTTATGAAATATATTAGCAAGCAGGAGTTATTAATATTATAGTTTAAAGCTATGTATTAGTGCTGTAAGTGAATCATGTACAACTAGCTGCAATGAATTGCCCTGATTTTATTTGTTTCATAAAATGAGAGTATGGCCAAAACAGAATATGAAATCAAATATTTTCTACTAGTGAGTAAATAGATAAGTAAGTAGGAAGTAAGCACCTCCATCTTTTAAAGAAAACTTTGAGAAATACAGGAAAATTTGTTGTCAGAAATAATCCTGCAGCTTGAAGGAAATTCACTGAGTAAGGTAATGGGAATTTTCCAGCAAATTCCTATAATTACTTACCTATCACAGAATTTTAAAAGGTTGCTTGGTGTTGCCTTTCAAACCAACATAAAAACAAGTTTGTCTCCTTTGCTGCTTTCCCAGGTCATTCAGCAGCAATTAAACAATAAACACTTGTCGTTCAACGGTTTGTGGTTCCCATAGTAAAAGTTATGCTCAAATGAAGACTGGAGCACTGGAGCCAGAAAATCTTAACCTTTGTACCTAAGTGCACTCCAATAAAGTTTACTCTTTTTTCTTTCAACAAGCACTCTCATGAAAGCAAAGTAATGCATAAATCTTTGCAAGATTGGTAGTTGAATTCCCATTTTAGGACTTTACATTCCTGATATTAAGCTCCAGTCCAGAGGACAGTGAAATCAGTAGAAAGCTTCCCAATGACTCCCACAAGATAAATCAAGCTCTAAGAAAGCACTGAGAGTTTTATGGCTCTTGCTAGGTACCTTCCTCAAGAAATTCAGGATTTCAAAAGAAATAATCAATATTAAAAAGTACAACAAGATTTAAGGGCATATTTAGTCGAGGTCTGTGCTTAGTCTGAACAGTGGAAATTCACTGAGGGCAGTGGCAATGCAAAGGTGTGAAGGAGGATGACACAGCACACTTCATCATTGGGGTGAAACGGTATGAAGGGGAAATTTAGTCAGAGGGAATGAGTAACCATCTGGCTGCACACAGGGAAGTAAGAGGATGAGGGTTAGGACTGTACCAACATGTATAAGGCTGTCAGCTGTGTGGTTCTTTATTTAAAGGCAGGCTGCATCCTTACAGACCCAAAAGCTGATGAGGACCGAGTTCCCCCCGGTCACTTGCAGATGAGCTGACTGATGAAGGGGTTATCTCCTTATCCTGATGATTAATAACATCTGTTCCACAGCTGACAATATTGGGAATTGTACATCCATACCAGGGAGTGAAAATGGGCAGCACTGCTTAACTCCTTTGGGATATATGGCATAGGACGATCCTCTCGCCCAGTGTCCTGCCTCTCATGCGTTGTCCCTGCTGCTAGCCTTGACAGGAATGCCTGCCCAGAAGGGCTTTATTTTCCACCCCTTTTCCGCAGTAAGCGGCGACCTAGGGGCCAGACCCAGACCCAGCGGATCAGATCTGGCGGCTTCGCATGGGGTAGGAGGACCAGGAGCAGCCTGAGCTGGGAGCGAGGAGCAGCCCTCGTGGTGGCGGGGGGGAGCAATTTCAGGCGTTGTTAACTTCGACCTGCGGGCAGCGCACCTGGAGGGCGGCACAAGCCCCTCTCAGCCTCCCCAAGGTGCACGGCGGCAGCGGGCAGCCCCGGGCGCTGGGGCACGGCAGCTGCGGCGGGCAGGCTGCTGCATGCCTCCGTTTCCCCGGCAGCTGGGGGCGGGCAGGCTCCCTCCCGGCTCCGTGCTAGGGCTGTCCCCGCCCGGGGAGGACTACAGCGCCCGTCGGTCCCTGCGCGCCGCCCACACCCCCCCGCCTCTCGCCGCTACCGCTGCCTCCTGCCAGCCGGGAGCCGGGTCTGGCTCGTCCGAGAGGGGCTGCGCTCGCAGGGCAGGGCAGGGCAGGGGGTGCTGCGGGCGCTGCGGGCGGTGGCCACGCTCGGGGGCGGCGGCGGGGGGGAACCGGGCGGCCCCGGCCCCGTCCCGTGCGGGGGAGCGGCTCCTCGCAGCCTCGCTGCCCCGTCCCGAGCGCTCCTGTCGCTGCGGCTCATGAGGTGAAGATGGTGATCCGCGTCTTCGTCGCCTCCTCCTCGGGCTCGGTGGCGGTGAGTGGGGGCGAGCGGCGGGGAGGAGGGAGAGGAGCGCGGCCGCCGCGGGCAGGGCTCAGCCTGCGGGGCCGGGGACTGCGCGGGGCTGGCAGCTCGTCCTCCCCGCGCTGCCCTGCCTGCCCTCGGCTCCGAGCCTTGTCCCCGCACGCCGGCACGGACCCCAGTCCGTCCGTGGGCTGCCCTGGGACGCGGGGCTGAATTCACCGCGGTTGCGTGTGCGATGGGGGCGGAAAAGACAACTCTCCTCCCAAGGCTGCCGAAGCTTAACTAGTTCGTAAATTGCCTTTGGCAAACCAAGCACCCCGAAATCTTTGTAGACGACAAATCTTGGGTGTGTTTAAAGGGTCTTGGAGGTCATTAAGTGGGGCTAAACTTTCCCTGTTGGGAGGCGATCAGCGCCGCGGGGCAGGGGAGACCGTCCCCGGGGGGAGCCGAGCCCAGGCAGGTGCGGTACCTCGGTGCCTGCCACCCACGGCAGGGTGAACAGAGAAATACCAGGAGAGTCTAGGGACAGGCGTCAGGCCACCAGCACCTCTCTGCATTAAGAAATACTCTGGAATAGGTATAGCTGTTCTCAAACTCGCTTTTGAAGGGCATCACTGCGTTCTCTGTTTAATTGAAGCTCGTACATCATTCTCTTGTTGAATTAATTATGCGTGTGACCTATGAATTTCCATACTTTCGTGTAAAGTGACAGCTTTCTGTTAAGGAAATCTGGGCGTAAGCATCCTACTGAATTCGTTCTTTAATAAGAAACAGCAGAAGGATTTAGATATAACTGATATTCTTTATGCTTCAGCAGTGAGGACAGCGGCATTTTTTGTGTTGCAGAAGGATGTAGCACTTTCCTATCTGAAGGTTTATTGTGTATTCAGTTCCTTCAGCCTTTTACTGTGTGGATCTAGTTTTCAGTTCAGTGGCATGATTACAGGTATATGTTCTGATATGTTTTGGCATGAAGTGTTCAAAACGCTCAGTGGCTGCATTACAGCTAATAAAAACTAATTATCCATTTCAGTAGCCAACTGAGTGAACACAACATCTTCAGAACTCTATAATCCATGTCCATCAAGCATCCATAAGAGAAACATCATCTTCCCTGCATGGGCAGTTGGTTCATGCTGTGGTAGTGTAACATTGCTGGTTTTAGTTTCTGTCTCATGCCTCATGGGCTGAACAATATACATAGTTTTGTATTTTGTTTTTTTTGGAGAGGTAGAAAAGGGCCACATAGTTCACTCACCCACACCGCCAGTCTGCAAGGAGGTTACTGGTAGGCGTTTCTGATTCCACTCTCTCCTTAGCCTGTCAGCCTGCAAGGTACATATGCAGTTAGCAGTGCAATATAACCCTCATAACTATCTATTAACCCAGCAAACCAATTCTGAATTTGACAAGTAATTTAAGTTGCACGTCAGTTCTCTTGCTGACTTTTTTCCTGGGTTGGGCAACAAAAAGGTGACAGAATGTGGGTAACAGTTTGCATGCTGGTGATAGTCAACTTTCTTCATCTAGACAGCAGTACATCTGAGTGCAGCCTAACCAGAGCAGAACAGATGATTCAGTGATTGAAGGTACTGTTATAAAGGGCCAGACTCGTGACATCTCTTTTCTGTCAGTTTTTTTTTTCATCTGTGTTATCATGGCATTTAAGAACTTTAATTATGGGATAGGTTCCTACTGTTCTTAGTGTTGCATCACAGAGGGTTTTCTTTTTTTCTGTGGGCTTTGGAGGGGCTGTCCTTAGACCCTGGCTAAGAGATGGAGGAAAATGATAAAGAAAACACTAACATTAGCTAGTTATGTGGGAATCTGCATCTGGAGAAGAAGGTGGTTACTGTATTTCTTCTCTCTAAACAGTTTTAAGGGAAGTTTTAAACTTATTATCATCCTTCTAGAACTAAACATTAGTGAAAAGAAAGAAAAAGCATTTGAGTCATACAATTATCATCTCCTCCAGCCTTCAGCACTACATCAGCTATTTTTTGGGATCCTGTGCAATTCATGAGACAGAATTATTTCCCCATCGAGAAAAATGAGTACCCTGTAAAGATCCTACGCTGTCTTCTGCTAAAAATGGTGTCAGAATCCATGATTTAATTTCTACCTGTAGGTCAACTTGAGTCAAATTGTAGGCTAGCTGCTTGTAAGAATGTTTCTGATTAGTATCTGACCTGCTGTAATTGACCAGAAACTTCTACATGTAATACTGAAAGACAAAAAAAAAAAAAGGCAGTGTCATTGTGACATAATTATTTTTCCAATCTCTCTAGACATACTTTGTTAAATTACTCTTTATTTTAAAATGGAAAGTCCGTGTAATCTCTAGAGTAAGCTTTTGTTTTGGCAAATATAATGAGCTAAACTCTTTGCGTATGACTCCTTTTGAAATCTTCAGAATAACCAGGTGAAATGATAGGCATTTGGCTGAAACATTCCTGAGAAATACACTGGTTGTATACTCAGTAAAGGCTTTAGTTTGCATAAATATAACTTTGTCTTGAAGCTTCTGAAGTATTTATTTATCTCGATACTTGGTGTACTTTGTTTTGTGCTAAAGAAGATAAAAAAAATATAATTGTCGCACATAATTCTTAGAGTCTAGTGCATTTTGAGGGTCATTCCAAAGAATGAGAAAATGAAGTAATTGAAAGGAATGAGAAGGAGCCAAGAATAATGTGATTTTTCCCTTTGTTTGGTTCTGGAGTTCTCCCTGCAGCATCTTCCAAATATCTGAAAGTTCTTAGAACCACGAGAGGTTAACGGTAGTAACTGCTTTTTGTTTGTTTAATAGAACTTGTGACTATAAATGCTTCATGAGCTTAAAATAACTCACAGATCCCAAAATGTAGTTGTTGCTTCAGTGGAAAAATTGATCTTCAGTGTTCAGGGAAGCTGGACTGTGGGTTTAGCCTGCAGGGATACTGTAGAGAAGTTTCTGAGACCTTCTTGAGGGAAGGGAGGAGGGAGGCATTGTGCATATGGGTACATTTCTAAATCACCTCGTGTTGGTTTAAGCATGCATTAGGCAGATTCAATTGAATCACAGTGCGAAGCCTCTGAATAGGCAGACAGGCATGTTTCTACAAGCCTTAGTGTCTCCTGCTCTTTCTGACCTGAATTTCTACTTGTGTTGGTAAGCTGTGTCTCAAATTCCAAGCACTTCTTTGTAGGGCTGGGGAGGCAGGCTTTGGTACTCCTCCCTGATAAGGACAATCAGTGTTCTTTTGTGCCTAAGAGAAAGGTTACTTTAAAAGTAGCCTTTACTTTTCTCCCTCATCAGTGCTTCACTGTTTTCAGGAAATAGTTTATGCCCATGCTTTTTACCAAATTATTCCAAGGTGACTGTAATTTTATCTGTTTCACTTTCTCCCGTCTATCAATAAAAATTAACCCTTGTGCTACTGTACCATGTACGGAGTCATAGTTAAATGGTTTTCAGTGTTTTAAAGCAGCTCTACCTTTGTCAGGTAGCTGGTAGTATGAGCTAAGTAACTTTAAGTCTGGAATTCCTACAGTTATTTAGAAATGCCAAACCAGAGAAGACTTCAGTCTTCCAGTTAGAGGACTGAAGATCAGGTAAGGGGAACATCATTGAAGAGCTATCAAATAATGGAGTAACTCCAAAAACCTGCCTCACTTGTACTTTCTCCTTTGTGGTATTAATTTATTGAAGCTTCATCTGTTGAGCTGAACAGATAATGTAGGGGAATTAGTGAAATAATGGCACAGCAGGTAGAATCTACTCTGACTAGTGAGATATGTGAAACACTTTTCTCATTTTCACAAGATGAGAAAAACAGGTCACTGAAATGAATTCCTTTTAGTGCAGAAAGATAAGTGCTGCTCAGCCACATTCTTCAGGAGAACATGTTTGGGAGGACAGGAGAGTTTGGGGAGGAACAGCAACGACCTGAAAAGAATAGACTTTTTAAAATGACCAAAACTTGGACTTTGACTCTTGCAACTGAAGAGGATTATGGATTTTTTTACTAGGAAGCTTGATAAGATAGGTGCAGTTATAGTTAAATTGTTTCTATAGCAAATATTGGTTTTTTGAGACTAAAGCTCTCCTTTTGATTAAGCGTATTACGGAGGTCAAATGAGTTGGATTTTTTGTTTCCTGGAATGACTTTAAATCACATTATAAAACATTGGAATGTCAGAATAATTATAGTCATGTTTGTTTGGTTCACGTGTTGTTGGGTAATGTAATGAAGACAAATACAGTGCTAGCATTCTTAAGGCTAAGCTGGTTTCCGATGGATGATGAATTTCAACTCCACCCTTGTTTGCAAAAAGTCATTGTAACTCAACATTTGTCATAGCACTTCTCAGGAAGATTGTGCTTCTTACTGGAGGTGTGAATAAGTTAACTTAGAATAGGTCACTTCTAGACTATCGAACATCTTAACTTTTTTTTTTTTTTTTGACTCTTTGTACCCCTAAAGCACAGCAGTCAAAACTGAAAATGATTTGGTTGACTGATACAAGTGCCTTTTGAGAAACCAGTATTAGTTATGGTGGTCATTTGGAGGGATTTACGACTTGTTGCATGTGATTTATGTGAGTTCAACTGAAAAAAACCCCCAACTTTATAAATTATAAATATTATAATAAATTTTTAATATTTTAATTTTTGTAAGAGCAGATCAGAGCAGCAGGTAAGCTAGCTTTTCAGAAATGAGACAATAATCTTTACAGTTAGAAGTGATCCTGCAATATTTACATGGTAAGTAGCAGTATTTCAAGTGCTTAACCACAGTATTGTCTAACATCTGTCAGCATACTGAGGATACACCTGTTGGATTGGATCCTCAAAGCCTGGTTTATGAATCCCATATGAACATTATACTGTGTCACTTTACCTGCTCAAGCTTTTGGCTGTGCACCTACAGAGCACTGCTGTAACCACAGCAGTGATACTGGAAGAAAAAAGCTGGATCCTTGCTCAGTCACTGGACACATCACGTGTCTCCACATCTTGGACATTAGCAATTAGGTGCATGGGAGAGATCTGGGGACTTCCAGGATCTAGTCCCTTTGACGAACAAAATTAGTTCCTTCATCCTTCCTCAAGTTTCTTATTATCAGGTCAGGTGGCTCATATTCATCCTTGCTGGCTTCTGTCAGTCCTATTTTGCAGGGTTGTGGCAGAGGGAGCCTGAGAGCCTCACTCATGACTGTGAGTTCTGTGAGGCAGGGAGGTCATTGCTGAAGGCTTTAGCTGGTTTTCACCTTAAGGACTGACGGTCTGTGGATCTAGGTTTCAGATCTGTATTCCAAATACGTTTAAACTCTCGTTCCATTCTCCTGCCTTGTGATGGAGAGAACTGTGAGCCTCTGAACAGGAGTTCAGATTGCTTAAGGAACGTGTTCAGGAGGGAGCTGAGTGTGAACCCTAGTCACAAGGATGCAGGTTGAATTTGTGTATGGTATTTAATACCTAACTGTTGCACCATTCTTGTATGCTCTAGTGCTTTTCAAATATTTACATTTCTTCTTGGCAGATAGATCAAGTCAGAAATAATGCTACTTTAAAGAACATGCTTTGGACTACACAGTGTCATGTGCAGTCGGATGGTTACTGACATTTGATTACAATTCACTGTAATAAAACTTCAAAGGAGGTATTGTTCTGACTGAGGTTATGAAGACTTTTCCACTTTGTTTTTCTACAGAGTACAGCAGTATCAACATACAAGTCCCCAAATGGTCATACTTCACTAATGGTGACCTGTTCTCCTAATCTTCCACCCATATTGTTAGTCTAGAAATTCTTTTCCCTAACTCTGGTAATAGTGCCAGCAATTGCTGGATGTTGCATAAAACTGAATTTGATTATAATAAATGAAAAATAATATTGAAGTAAAAGCTAACTTGCATGCAATTTATTAGTACAAATTACTTAGGAATGTTCCGAAATTGGGAGTTGTGGAAAAATAGCATTTAAGGAAGTTCTTCATTGTATAATATCAGTATCACTTTTGTGTTTATCAATCTGAGTGCAACTTGAAGATAGAAAATTGTCACTGAGCTGGTAACCCAGAGTATATCTCTTTACTAGCAAGTACTCTAAGGGCAACAGCTTATTCACCTGCAGCCTCAAGTGTTGGTCCCCTCAGGGAGTCTGTCCAAAAAGAAATGCTGCAGTCTCCGTTTTCCTTACAGTCTGGAAGCTTGCTAAGAAGAGTAATGAACACAGAAATGCAGTACTCCATGGAATCTATTCCTATTTGAAGTCTACTGTATCCAAAAAAGTGTGACCATATTCCAGTATGTTAGTGTTTTTTAACAGCTTAATTTTTTAGTAAGATTTACAGAAGATAGTTAGCATTTCACAAGTCCCTTAAGCTAGCAAATTTTCGTCCTTGGCAAGGTGAGGGGAAATCTAGGGACAGTGGTGGTGTTTCTTACCTGTGACTGTCAATGAAATTGGTCTGCAGGTACCTGCCAAAGCTCAGAAGAGCCTCTGAATTCCTCAGTAGCTGAGATATTGTTTCCGTAATCTTCTGTCCTGGGGTTGGTATGTTGTTAAGTTGGCACCCATTGGATGGGCAGATGGACTCAATTCAGAAACCTAAGTCACTATGGCCTGTCATTTCTGAAAAATCAGATTTTGGTGTGTCTCATGTAGATGAGCAAAGTGTGACTTGGTCTTTCAAGGAATGACTCAAAGTTGTTGGTTACTGAGCAGAAGCAGTGACTGAGTTTTCAACCCACGACACTGAGATACAAATGCTGTGCAGGCAGTTCATTTAACTTAGTTTGTCTTATTGCAAGAGAACATGGACTCAAAACTTCCTTTCATGTCTTATGTGGGCTGTAGACCTCCATCTGTGAAGTATTTTGGGGTGAAATCTTTTAATTCTTCAGTTCAAAGCTGTGACAATCCTTCCATTCAGGTGTACTACTTTACTGTAAGATATTTGTCACAATTCTGAAGGGGCTGAGTCTAAAGTATGGTGGTATCCTCCTTTTGTGGTCATAAGAGCTACAGTGATGAGGAACTTGCTGAAAACAAGTTATTTCTATCTCATTAGTGGGAGAAGGGAAAATCAATTCGATTTACATCAGTAAACAAGCTTATTTATTCTAAATTTAATATTGTACTTCACTGTAATTCAATTTGGTACAAAGAAGAGGGAGTAACTGTCTTGCTAGCTGATTTCTGAAGAGAAGTTCTCGGGAGATGCAGGTTGTTGGGAGTCAAGTGAATCATCAGTGACAGTAATGTCCTTCTGTTGCTGCCGGTCTTGCCTTGCGTAGGACAGACTTTGTCTTCATAGTTAAGAGTTCCAGGATTTGTTATTGTTGTTTTTGCTGTTCTGTCCCTGGATAACTAATCCCCATTATTCCTACTAAGACCAAATGGAAAACACAAGGTATTTGTCATTTTACTGTGAGGAATAAACTTGCAGAAGTTAATGCCTGGGAGTGACATTTGCATGTGTGTCAACTTGCATTTTGTTTGAATATGCATATGTAGATATGTACTTTTGCATACTCACATATATATGGAGAGATAGAAATGTCCATATATATATATGTGTATATGGATATATATACGTTTATATACTTGAACCTTTGAATCACTGATAGATGCTAATTATCCCTCAGTTAAAATATACCACTGATTTTAGCCTTCCCAGAAGAGAAATAAAGTCCTGGTGCCTTTAGGATGCTCAGGATATGTCAGCACCTGTTGGGGCCATGACAAAAATGCCTGCTCCTTTATTGCAGCTGTGGGTGTCTATCCTCAGTGTAAGCTAGAGTGCTGAAATCGTGTTGCTTGCTCATCTGTCTTTATTATTCTATGTTATTCCATGTGTCTGGCCTGTACTTAAGAGCTTTATTTATGTACTTTTAGCTAATGAGTTGTTTGCAGAATAGTTATACCAACATAAGATTCCCACCAATATGATTGTGCTGGCTAATGGGGACATACAGTGGGATAAAATGGTTCCCTTCCTACCTAGGAAAAGGTAACATCAGTGTAAACAATGTTTGTAAGAGGAGGCCTGAAACCATGAACTTGTACTTCATATTAAATGCAAATCAAAACATGATTATGTTCCATTCATGCATGCTAACATGCTTTCCTGATGGCTTTTGGATTTTTATGCTGTTACAAAAAGGCAGAACATTATTTACCTCCATATGTTGGGAGATGAGGCCTGTTGTGATTCATTTCATCAGTCCATTTAGCACAGGTCCTCTGAATTCACTGGTTAGGTCCCACTTGAAGCAAGAGAAAGTGACTCAGAAAAAAATTCATCACAATTTAACAGTGGAAATTCTATTAAAACTTTCACAAGTTTGTTTTGTTTCCTGGCATTTTCATATCCTGCAGATGATAATAAATGGTGTTATCAGTGCTATTAAAACCTTTATGAGTGATTGTTTGGAACAATTTAATAGTAACATTACAAATCAGTTAAAGACTGGTTTCTTAATCTGTGTTTTTCAGAGAAAATCAAGTGAATTTTTGTGTGCCTTCATTTGAAAGGAAGCTTCCTTTGATCTGATGAACAGTAGAGCATCAACAACTGAAACCTGTCATTAAATTGCTGCAGGGTTAATCATCCCTGTCCAATCTAAAGAGATGCACTTCACGTAAGCATTAAACCTTTGATCTGGATCTGGATCTCCTAAAGTCAGGCAGTCTTTCTGAAACATCTCTAATTGAGCGATCTGATAGGTTTATGTAGAAACAGAGACCGGAGTGGCATTTGAAGGATGTAGATAGCATCACATTCCTCAGTAGGAACTAGCTACGAAGCTAAAATTAGTTAGAAAAGAGATACAAAACTAGCCTTTGATCAAAGAAGACAGCTGCAGTCCCTTCCTGCTCAGTCCAACTGGCTTGCCCGCAGCAAGGTCTGTTTTCTAGTAAAGGTTCCCAGCATCAGGTCCCAGGGATCTGAAAGGCTGTGGGTTTGTGCAGTGTGCTGTTCAGCAATACCTTTGGCTATATGGAGGTGACTCCTGTTGACCTCACAGGAAATGTCTGCAGTTTATGGGATAATAATCAGATGGCTGCTGTGTTTGGGGATGCACCTTGTCACTAAGAAATGGATCTACAGAAGTATAAAATAAAAGTGAATTTACAGATACAGAGCTGCAAAAGCACACAAGCTATACAGATATAGTTGCATTTGTTGAAAGAGAAATAATGTTGACATTTATTAATAAGGTTAGAAACCTTCTTCTGCTCAGTTGAGTCAAAGATAATTTTGTTACTGGTCTGAATAATAGCAGTGGCAGTCAGACCTGGTTTAGAAAATCCATCCTCCTAGGCTTACAAAAACATGAGAGAATCTTGCAGTAATATAGTCCAATTTTATCTGAAATATGACATTTGTCTCGAGCCACCAGTGCATTTTTCTGTTGCAGTTTCATGTAGTGCTGAGAAAACCTGTAAATATCCCCAAAAACTTAGCACAACGAATTGTGGATGACTTGCACTGCTGTTACTGCTGTTATCCTAAAGTGCATTGTCAGGGGTGTGTATATCTGTAGTTGGCAGAATGACACATCTGTGCTGTGTGGATAGTAACTGTCAGGAGAAAATAGTGAAAGCATTGACAACTTCATTTCACAAGTTTTGTTTGAAATTCTTGGGAGCATGTTGGAATCATAGTATCTCCACTCCTTTAAGGTGAGAGAACAAGTAAATGGAAGCATGGTCGTTCTTGAGGAAAGGCTGGATGTTTTTTCCAGGTGGTCAAGGGGACTTACCATTCCCCCAGATTCATGGAGAAGGATTAGTACCTGTGTGGGAATAATATGGCTGTGCCCTTGTGTTTATGTGGGAACAGGATTCTCCATTAAACCCAGCATTCCACTGCTGGGCTAGACAGTCCTCAAGCTTGCCTTAATGTGCCTTAAACCCTCTGCCTTACTGTCAGGAGGCTGCTGCATGTGGCATCTTGTGGATGCACATTCTGCATTCACCGGCTCTTGTTTCAGAAGTAGCTGGAGCCGCAGTTGGGTGTACCTGGGTGTTGGGCTGTGGGTCCTGAGTGACAAAATATAGAGGGTGAAGCTCGTGGTTATGGCAGGAGATTGCCAGAAGAACTTTTATCTTGAGCTGACAGAACTAAGACCCCACCCAGATGAAACAAGGCTAATTACTTGTTATGTCTCGTGGACTGCTAGGTGTTTTTATCCATTCTGATAGATAAATATTCCTATGCCACTGGGTTTTGATGCTTAAAGCTAATGAGAAGGAAGAGACATGACCTACTTTTTTTAGTGCTGAAAATTTTCTTTTATATCTCATTTACAATAAATACAGAAAATGCTTTATTCATTGTGACAAAACCATGTGACTGATAAATAAACAACTAGTTCAACACTTTCTGTGTTCTGCTGACTCACCTCATCACAAAAACAGGCAATTCTGTTTTTATCTTAAAAGTTCAGGTGATAAACATATTACATAACGGGAAATATGTGTGAATCTCTTGTTAGGGGGATTTTTTTGTTTTTAAACTTTTATTTTTCTTCACAGAATTTAGAGTAGAATGGAGTATTTCAGTTGAAAGTAACCTATAATGATCAGCTAATCCAACTGCTTGACCACATAAGGACTCAATAGAAGTTAATTAAAGCATGTTATTAATGGCATTGTCCAAATGTATCTTCAACAATAACAAACTAGGAAGCCTGTTCCAGTGTTTGACTACCTGTGAAGAAAGACTTCCTAATGACAAGTCTGAACCTCCCCTGACAAAGGTATTACACATCCCGTCACTGGATACCAGGGAGAAGAGATCAGCACCTCCCATTCTACTTCCCCTCCTCAGCAAACTGTAGGGAGTCATGAAGTTGCCCCTCAGCCTCCTTTTCTCCAGACTAGACAAGCCCAGGGCCCTCAGATGCTCCTTACAGGACATTCCTTCCAGCCCCACCACGAGCTTTGTCATCTTCCTCTGAATGCATTCAAGGACCTTCACATTCTTCTTAAACTGTGAGGCCCAGAACTGCTTACAGTGAGGTGAGGCAGCACCAATCATAATTCTACCAAGCAAGCTGATGCACACAACAAAGCAACATCTCTAAATCCCTGCAGACTTTTAGCTGTAGCAGTTTTGGATTCCAATGTGCAAGATACCAAACTATTCCCCACTCTGCTTACTCTGCAGAACTGTGAAACTGAAAGATCAACTTTCTGTTCATCTCTGCAGGACTGAGTTTCCAATAATTTAGACTTGACAGTTCTCATTTTTCTCACCTTGCTGAACTGGAACTTTGTTGGGGAGCAAAGGATATTCATCAGAATCAAGTAACTTGGAGAAATCAGAAGAAATAAACATGAATAAATGTAATATAGCATGGACATCAGAGAACAACTTACTTTTAGTTAGTAGGTACTGAAAAGTAGTTGAAATAATAAGGGTTGCTGTTATCATATTTGTATTTATGTGTATGTGTTTTGAAAAGGAAGATGTTGCTTGTTGAAAGGGTTTCTTTCGTGATGCAAAATACTTGCTATAAATATGCCACTTTGACAAAAGGGAGTAGTACAAGGAGGAGTTAAATGTAGAATGCTAAACAGGGGATTTAAATTATTCTCTGGCATCTTTGAAAGGTTTCTGCTGGAAAAATGCACGAAAATAACACTTTCTTTTTAACCACTCTCTTGAACTACTGAAACATATGGTGAATTGCAAACCAAAGCATCTATCTATTGAAAGAAATTAGCTACCAGCTAAGATTTGAGTTGTTAGCCTTTTGTGATAGTCTAGCCCTGCAGGATGGTTCCATCAGGAGAAGTTCTTGATAGCTGAAGATATGTTTTATAAGTCCCTTCCAAGCTGCTCAAAGTTTCTCTTGTGCTAGCCACTAAACCCTCAGATTTGTTTAAAAGAAAAAAAAAGGTCCTAACACATAATTCTAATAATTTTGACTTTTTGGCTGACTGTTGGCTGAGACATTTTTAAAATCAGATCAAATTATGAGCAAGCTCTGGCAATCTGCCCTCTGTTTTAGTTAGAGGTGAAGAACCATTGAAGAACCGGCATGCTTTCCCAGTGTCCTCACAGGAAAATACCTATGACTAGGAAAGGTCCTGTATCTGTAGCAAAAATACCGTTTCAAGCATGTGTTTTGTCAAATAGAAATGTTTTCGGGATAGTTTAATTCCACGTAATGGAGATCTTCCTTTAGGTTATAATCTAAACTGGCAGCAGGCTTTGCAAACTCCTCTACTAGAACAACCAGCTTTGCATCCTGACCTTTAATCTGGCAGTCACCTGCTGCTTGCCAGGCTGGGCAGGGAATCTTCTGGCTATGTTAGTCTGCATGGAGTCCTTTGGCTCTTAGTCTGTCTCACTAGTTTGGAGCTGCCTGTACATTCAGTGAGACTTCCAGGTTCTGGTTTGACTGCTGCTGCACAGTTTAAGTTTCACTTTGTTTTAGCCATTTTTTGTTTCCACAGCAATGCTATATTTTTTAGTTTCACATCGATGCAATAGAAAAAGAAATTCACACAATTAATTGGAAGATACATCCAGCATCAATGGCATTGTTATACTTTTGATGAGGAAGCAATGAGCCAAAATTTGAGGTTCATAGCATCTGTTTTCCTGCAGTCCATCAGAGACTCCTGTGTAAATGGATTTTCAACACTGTAAGAACACATTGTTCCTACTGCAAGAAGAAAATTGTAGAATCACTTACTTTATTTGTGTACATCAGTGGCAAGTCTTGTTTCCCAAAATACAGAAGAATTCAGAAGGAGTAGACTCGGGTATGACTTCAGAGGCTTTTTCAGCTGCACAGATCTCAAAGGCACCCTTTGTGGCACTGTCTCTAGGTGATTTTTCTGTAGAACATTGTATTTTTCCTCTCCTGGTCTTTCCCCTTTTTCTGTTTCTTCCATTTTTCTCTCCTTTTTCCTTTATGCTTATTGAAACAATACCTAATATACCCATGAGCAAACTCCCATCATCTCTTGTTTTTAGCAGTGATAGTTGTGTTTATGCTTGCTAAAGACTCCTTTGTGTTTCAGAATGTTACCCTGTTACTTGCACAGAGAGAAATTAATTCAGATAAACTGCCTTAAATAATAAACTTTTCCCTTCACTTGTGATCGATATATATGAGCGCACACAGAAATAGATTTAAATGCATTTATCATAGTGCAACATCTGGCTAGGAAAATATGAGGCTAGCAGGCATTGGGCATGGAGCAGTTTAACTGTCTTTGTAGCTTTATAAAAAATGTTTTCCTTTGCTGATTGCTAGTGATTAAGAGTCTCTTAAAAACAAAACCTGTCTCATATTTTAATTGCATTTTTTAAATATTGCATTCTTTTCACAGTTACCATACACATATTGCATAGAGGCAAAGGTGTGCAGAGTCCTTGGCTAAGCAGTATCTCAGCAGCTCCCAGAGACCTGCAGACTGGTTTTGCATAAAGCTGAACAGATTGCCCTCCCAGTTCAATAGAGTGCTTCATATTGTGTGTCCTTAATTATGTCTCTGTGTGCAAGCAGAAGGCTGCTGCTAGCAGGAGACCAGGGCAGTGCTGGCTGCATGTGGCCACTGTTCACACAGTGTTCTGTTTCTCTTCAGGTTGAAAAGTTCTGTGGTAGGTTTTTAGAACATTGAAACTGTTTGTTTGTTTGTTTGTTTGTTTGTTTGTTTTGAGGATGAAGCATTCAGGTGCTTTTAGCTATTTGGAGGCCTGTTATGAGAAGGCAGTATTTTCCTTCTGTCAGATGCAATGTGGTATTTGCTACAGCGGAGAGCCACTCACTTTACTTTTGGAAATAGTTATACAATGCTGATTTTTGTTTATTTTTATTTTAAAACTTTATTTTCTATTAATGTTCTTCTCTTCATCACAGCTTCTTATCCTTTTTTCGTATGGACATAGCTGAATTGTATTTTCCTGGGCCAAGAACAATGAATTAATCATATGAACCTTTGTAAAGTTCTGTCACAGTGCTGCCATTTCACTGCAATAAAAACTGCCAGGGGTCACTTATGCTCTTCTTTCCTACCTCAAGCAAAGAAAAGAGAAATTTGGGAGAAAATCTCTGTCACTACAGGTCTCAAATGTAAAAGGACCATGAGGATTTCCATTTTAAACTTGTGAATGCATGGGATAGTTTTTTTTCTTCTTTATGAGAGCAGAAACATAGTGGAAACATAAGAAGAGAATGTGTTCACACTACTTAAAGTTTTGTTCCTTTAATGTGTTTAGGGCTTGTATCTGTTTGTTGTATCTCCTTATTATCAGGGAATATATGTTAAGTCGCATCTGTGTGAGAAGTGAAGATAAGTAGTCCTCTGCAGTAGCTATATTACATCTGCATTTTACACTGCAGCAGTCCCTTTAGTTATGTTTGCATGACTTGTAAAGGCAGAGGCTCACATATAATATTTTCAGTTGTGGGAGTGAGTTGAGCTTGTGTTTATGTAACACAAAGTGTTGCTTATGCAGTTCATATTTCAAATACTTGTAGCTGGTCATGCTTTGGTCACTGCTGAGCCATTTTCTTAGGATGCAGTTTTGTTCCTGATATAAACTGATGAGATTGTGGTGCTGACGTTATTGATGCTCCTTCCCTTGTTCCCCTGGTTCCTGCATTATGCTTGTGCAAGGAAAGCTGCAGAAGATACTTGGCAGGAGGGAGGAACATTGTGTCATTCCGGTGACAGCCAGCGGTGAGATCTGCTGAGTTGTATCATCAAACTGCACCATAAAGGTGCCCCTGCCAAATGCAATGCATTCAGTTTTTGGCTGAGTCAGTGGGTGGATAATGTGGCTGATGCAGTTCTGGAGTGAGGGCAGGTGTGGGGAAAGAGTAACCAAATTAAAAAAGAAGGAAGAAAATGAGAAGGACCATCTCCATCTTTAGAGGCACAGGTATGCCAGGCTATGAAACAAGTATTTGAGGTGAACTTAGACATGCATTCAATTTTTGTTTTTGAAATGTCAGGCTTCTAAAATGTGCTTGTGCTCTGACAAGCCAGCTTAGAAGATAACCTCATAAGGTTACTGTTTGTTCTCACTCACCATGTGTGGTCTGAATATTTTTTGGGGTGGCATTTTGGGTTAGAAAGATGGCTATTTGTTCTTGGGATCTATCTGGAATGAGTGGATGGTTCAGGCTAGGCTTTCAGTTCTTTCAATTCTAAGAGGATGGGGCTGTAAAACATCTCAGTCACCAGCCAATGCATGGAGTGGTACCTGCTGTCATTCCCTCCATTTGCAGGCAAGAAGACAGAAACCCAGGGAGTGCCTTATCTCCAGAAGGTGGGGAGTAGAGTCTACAGCAGCAGACCAACCTTCCACATCCACTTTGTGAGCACCAGACACTCAGCAACTTTCCACAGTTGACACTGTGAAGAAATTTGAAACTGAGAATGTCTGCTTTGTGCCGTTTGTATTAACTGGACTAATGAAAAAAGGCAGAGAAGTTCTCTTTAATCGTGGCACAGTTCCTATTAATATTGCTACTTGAGTCATCTTGCATATAGTAGAGTAGAAGTAATAGTCATTTATCCTATCTGAGTTAGATATATCTTGGACTACTAAGATTTTTGCAAGGTATTGAATATCTTGGTTAAAATAGCATAGAATGATGAAATGCAGCTGACTTTTGGTAATGAAGAGACCACGTGCTGTGCTTCTCTGGTTCAGCAGCTGTCAGTAGGGAAGCTTTTCTAGACAGGAGGAGTTCTGAAAACAGGTTCAGGAGGCAGCGATAAGGCAAAAAAGAAGGAAACTGTCACTTGTTGGAAGTGATGAGAAACTTCCAGGTAACTTTGGATGATGTAATCTGATTTTTCTAAACTTCTGCTCCAACCTGGACATGATTTTCTTATTCTGCTACTAAATGAGCAATACAATTTCTCTTGCTACCGGAGATCACCGCTCAGCTTAGCTGGGAGATCTGATATTAGTTGTGTGGGAAACAGAAATCTTAGAACAGAACAGCTTTTAGACTGGGCAAAGACATGAAAAGTGAAGTAGCTGAAGGGAGGTGAATTCTGAACAGAAGCAATCAAATATTTCAAGTGGGAACAATTTGCAAAGACCAGCTCTCTATTATTATCAATTCAGGCATGGAGCTTAGAGAGGAAAAGAAGTCTGAAGAAACCCTTTACTCCTAATAGGAATTAATTCAGGGATGCTGGAAGTCAGAACAGTGATCCCACCTGGACTGGGCTGAGTATGTCTTTGAAATATTTCTCCAAAGCAGTCTCAAAGTGTATCCTCCTGTTACCTGTTGCAAGTCAGTATAAAGAAACGAAAACTGGGACAGAAAGACAGAATACTTTAGCTACAGTAGACTTTCTTAATAAATCGAGTTACTGATTAAGTGATTAGCTCATTTTAGCTCTTTTATGTATCACAACGGACATCCTATTTTTGCTGCTTTTTAATCCTAATAAAGATACCAGCTCTGAATACAAGGATAAAATTGAGTTGTCTCTGGGGATTTTTTCCTGTCTTAGTTTTGTGAATAGAAGTATGGATTAACAGTAAAACCAAACCCAAAGAGATGAGGTTCAGAAAAGAATTATCTTGCTAAAAATAGGGGAAGCAAACGCTAGACTACAATAGCAGATCATTAACTCCATCAGAGTTTTCTCACTGCATTTAAAGATAGATTAGGATCATATTACACAAAGACTTTGCTCTGAAACTTCACAGTGGATGTATGTTTTGAAGGTATATTTTACAGTGTCTTCTGGTGTGCTGAAAGGTATTAAACCCAAACTATTTTGATGCTGAAGCAGTCTGTTGTATAAGAATACAAACACTTTCCCAAAATGGTGTATGAATAGCCACAAACCAGGATTTTTTTGAACATTGTACCTCTGACAATAGGATTATTTTTTTCAGGTTGCTTTCAGACTCTGGAAACCTTGGTTGCAGCCAGATACTTTACAAAGAGTACTTTCCACCTCCGTAGTTAGTCGAACAAGGATATATTTTCCTCCAGTGGGCTCTTGACAGGACAGGTTAGTGAGGAAGTGAGAACTGATGCTGCTCTTTAAAGTGCCTTGTTGCCTTTGCTCTGTGTGTCCTGTGGCCAAATGCTGGGAGCTTTTAGGGCTCTGGGTAAGCACAGATGAGATGAGAGTTGCAGGCAGGACTGGGAGGCTGACGCACTTCTGCGGCACAGATCCAGTTGTAGACAAAGGTCCTGTGGTTTTCTTGGGGAATAATCAGCTGGCTTCTGTTGTGACAGATGCTCTGAGTATCCATCTTAAACAACAAGGCATAATTTAATAGGATTTTAAATATAACTAATGCTCTTGTTTCAGTTTATAGGCCTGAATCAAATAAATTGGGGAGGAGAAAATGCTAGTTTTTTGGCTTGAAGTTTTCAGACTATTTTGTTTAGGTTTCTGCAGCTGGTCCATCTGCAGCTGATAACTCATACAGATGTCATTTGGAGAATTGTAAGGCTTATGGCTAAAAAAGCCGAAAACCCCAATTTACTTCACTTCAACATCATAATTAGTTTTATAAAAACGAAACGAGGCATTAGGAAATTTGTGTTTGCGGGAGAACTCTCATGGTGTGAGCTGTAAAATAATAGTGATCTGACTAAATCTAAGTTGCTAGGTTTACAGGCTGCTGGAAGACAGCAGATGAAAATGGGTCCATGTGGAGACCCCTGTACAGATGCATGTCCTGGCCCTGAGAATGGAGCTCTCTGGTACTCTGGAACTGTTTGAAAAATGGTTGCTGGCAGAGTCAGCTTTGGCCAAGACTAACTTAGAGTCTCACATGCAGCCCGTTACAGCATGCCAGGGGTCATTCCCAGTGTGCAGTTTGTAAGCAGCAGCTTTGAGATGCTGCAGGTTTAATAGCTTTGGCCAGAGGATGCCAATTGGCCTTGGGTCCAGAGGGCTGGCCCAGCCACTGGAGTTTGCTCACTGCTCTGACCAATGCAGGAGGGATTTCCTGTGAGTTTTAGCAGCACTTCACTATAAGGAAATGACCTCTTCCACGTATAATTTTAGACATCTCCTTTCTGTTTAACCAGATATTTAATATTTGCATTATCTCTGTCTCTTTTGTGTTCTTTTGCACCTTTTTTTTTTGTTGAAAGACAGAAGAAAATTTTTTTGTCTTCTACATTTGGAATTTTTAGGGACATAGTAAAAGGCGTGTTGCCTTTGGTACTACCAGTGATGATGATGCAGTAATTTTGCTGTTGTTGATAATGTATTACTTGCATGCAAGTTTAGGAGCTGCCTTCTTTATGAAAGAGTGATCGTTTCACATATGCCTAAAAAACTGTACCAGTGTGTGCAAAAAAAAGAATAAGACACCATGACACAAATTTACTATGCAGTCCACTGCTTAAGAAAGACAGTAATTGTTTTAAAGCTTTTTGTTTGTAGTTTCTTGGGATGGTTGCCTTATTTCAAGGAAATAAGGATTCCATCAGTATTGCTTCCAAAATTAAGTGTTTTTGTGATGCAGTTAGACTTGGTTGTGTGACAGGAGCAACTACCACATGCATTTTGAAAATCCTCTGACTTCCATGTAGTATCTAGGTCATATGATACCCACAGGCATGATTCATCCACCTGGGCTTTATGCCAGCCAGCAACTGCATGCATATGACACTCCAGGAATACTGTAAAATTATTAAGGCTGACTTTTTTTTTTCAAGTAACACTGTGATGATAGCTGTAAAAATTACAGCACATAATTTATAGTTCCTTTCTGCAAGTGTTAATTTCATTAGATTGATGCAAAAAGTACAGTATGGACCAACTGAAAGGAATGCAGAGCAGATGTAGCTAAATGAGCCCAGGTGACTTTCCTTGGCCCCACAGACTTACATTTCAAAGGATGCTGTCTCAATATAAAGTCCTATTTGAGGCAGAAGTTGTCTTTATCTGAGTGTATCTTCTTGAAGCCCAGCTAGCTCTTAAGGGCTGATCTTAATACCATAGAATTGTTAAGGTTGGAAAAGACCTCTAAGATCATTGAGTCCAATCAATCTTAGCTACAATGAGCTAAAAACTGCCAGTGTTCTGCCTCTGTTAGGCTGTTGTATAAAGATGATAATCTCTTGGAG
>WEKY01012847.1:107764-129539 GCA_013390045.1 Picathartes gymnocephalus | reverse complement strand
CTATTGTCTCTCTCACATTTGACTAGCCAAATTACAGGAACTTTCTCCACTATTTGGGATTTCACCACAGGCACCAGCTGACTCCACTTCTTGTCATTTGTTGATCCAAGGCAACCCCTTGGATCAAGGCAAATCTCAGGTATTTATATCACAAAGGAGGGGAAAAATGAAGACAGAAGAAAATCTCTGCACAGCTGAATTTCATTCTTCCCTTGGAAATTTGGAAATCTCGGAAATCTCATCTTTGACCCACTTGTTCCCCTGGGACCTGAAGAGAGAACAGGAGAAATTCTTCAAGCACTCAGTTTAATTCTCAGATGTTTGCCATACGGTGCCTGGTGCAATCTGGGTTGCACATCCTTTCTCAGGCTAGACAAATTGTACTGAGGCTATTGTACAGCTGCTGGCTTCATGAAAGCTGAAACTGAATTGTGTAATTATATGGCACAGTTTGATATAAGCTTAACATTTCCTACCTGACACAGTCTTAAAAGGAGATTTAATTGTGCCAAAGTGATTAATATACTAATCAGGGACTTGACAACTCACCAGAGCTGTCTAATTAAAACAGCAAATGCCGTGCAAACAGACAAAAGGCAGATTCATGCAGAAGTGAGAGCAAAACTATTCAGTCTTCAGCAGACCAGATGTTGCCATCAATCCAATCAAGCAGGCTGATTGAATTGCTCAAATTTAATAGGTGAAATACTGTGGTAGATGTATTTGCCCAAAACATGTATGCTCTGAATAATGCTATTGTTCTTTACCAATTTACTGGGGAAGTCACTCAAAGGCTATTTTAAATTTAATTAATTTAAACAGGAACATGGTTTTAAAGATTGCTATTGTGGAAACTGTTTTCTCTTTACAATGTTCTAAAAAGAAACAAGACTGTAAATTGATTGCAAATTCAGATACCTGCAAAATATTTTTATACAGGATATCATCTACTCTTTTCAGTTATTTTTTCCCATTTTAATGATATGTAAACTTTATTCTTTTCCTGCCTGGAGACTTTTGGAAGACTCTTGCAAGTCATAACAAATGACACTTCAAACAAATCACCATTATTGAAAGATTTGTTAGCTGGGAAGGAAGCCAGTACAGACAAAGCAAAGGAGAAAAAATAATTTTTCAGTGAATTCTGTATCTCCAGGTATTTCAAAACTACCACTAATAATATTTATTGTCTCTATGACTCTATGCACGTGCATTTTTCAGTGTTGCCTTGAACCTAATGAAATTTGTTCATCTTCTCTCCTATGATTTGTTTTTAAAACTCTGGAACATTTTTGCAATGGCTGTACAATTTTATTGTTCAAATCGGTTGAAAACAAGCTAAAAAAAATAACATCTGATTGTTCAAACACCCTTGCCAAATCACAGAGCCTGGATCCTAAAACAGTGTTTGCTACTTTGGACCATGCTTCCCTTTAGGCATGAAGTATTACCTCAGACCATCATAAATGTACTGAATGCAAACTGAAGGTGTAATCACTGATCGTTATGATCTATAACACACGATAAGGCCATATTTTATTCTGGTGAACTCTCAAGACAGCTGGGAAACGTTCACCTGTATTTATTTTTATCCCCAAGTCTGCATTGCCTGGAACTAGGTAGGGAACATACAGATCAGTTATCTACGAACCCCTAATATGTATCATCCTTTGAACACATTGCCACAGATACCAATTTTTTAGAACCACTAAACACTTCTTTCCGACTCAAATGCCCATCCAAAAATTGTGTTGAAGTTAGGCTAACGTTGCAGTTCACACTCAATTCCTTCTCCGCTATCACTGAAGGTATCTACAAGCATTTGGGCTGTTCCTGCAGCAGATAAGTGATTCTAGTAGTTTTTGTTTTAAAAACTTAAATGTTACCAGAGCCATATTTATTCCCTTATTTTAGATATAGTCTCATACATCTTGGGAACATAATTTCTTTTAGCTCTTTTTGAAGAGATGTTTTAGGAGCATTTTTACAGAGAAAAAATGCAAAAGAACCTTGCAGTAAGGGGTGGCTATGCTGAAGTTCTGTATCTCAAGGCTCTGGAAACCAATTTAACTGACAAAACTGCAGAACTTGTTTATGAAAAATAGCTACCATACACATCTCTCACATTTTCTCCATAGGGGCCTATCTAGGATAAAGGGCAAATAAAAACCAGTATGGGCAGCTCTAGGAAGACTTCAAGTGCAAGTTATGAAAAGATGTGAAAATATTGATACAGATCCATCACTGTGTGTGACTCTGAGATACTTCAAAACCAGACAAAAATAACCCCACACCACATTTTGAAATAACATAGAGTGCTAGAAGACATTTTCCTAACCCACTGATTTTGGAACCTGTTAGTCTGTGAGTTTCTCCATAATGTTTGTAAATTGATGGAAGAAGCCAGGAACTGTTTGTCATGTTTCTGCCTGGGATTTCCTGGACTGAAATACACACACATACACACATGTTGCACAGCTGCCTTCTGTGTGAGAGTGAGCCAGATGTGCTCTAGATATGTCGAACTCACAATGAAAAAGCAGATGAGTAAATTCTGTACAAATAGCCCAAATCTTGTTCTCTTATTTAAAGAACATTTCCAGAGGAGAGGAATTGTCCTGCTTAGTCCCACCCAGGAACCGGGGCTTCACCCAACCGTCACTTCACTCTAATTATCTAACCAGATAATTGTTCTGTGGCTGTTCTGAGGCAGACTCATAGCTGGATCTCTAACTGTGATCAAGCAGAGCATGGAGTAAAGGTTTCCCAATCTTTGTTTTTTCAGGCATGCTGGCAATGTGGCAAGTGTTGGAGGATTATCCCTACATGAAAGAGGCAGGAATACATGCCCACAGTTCAGCAGTTTACATGTTTGGATTCCTCTGTAAAAATGATTAATGTGAACTCCTGTGATTAGACTGTATTTTAATACTGGAATGCTCACATTTCTCCCATTTTACTTTCTGAAGTGAATACATCTTTTTTATTTTATTTTTTTTTTAAATTTCAGTGGCTAAATCACTTGAAATCCATTAATAGTCTTTGTCAAAGCAGATGATCCCTCAAAATAATTTGAAGAGAGTTTATTAAGAAGATAAGTGGAAACCATGGGATGGAATTGTATTGTTCACAAAAGATAATATCAAGTATTCATTTTACAAAAAGCAACCAGGAAATGATTAGTTATATTGTGACACCTTTGCTGCAATAGTGGTACTTAATCTGGTAAGTAGCTACTTCAAAAGACATGGCAGTAAGTTTAGAGTTCTCACTGTAAAAATGAAGTGACAGGCTTTGAACTCAATTTGTCTAATTTTTGGAGAACATGGATCAATAAATGATAATCTTATTATAAATCATTGTTTAATCAGTACTTTGGCTCTTTGAAGAAGTAGCTCAATCCCAAGATCAACACATGAAAGAAAAAAATGAGAGCTTAAGCAACTAGGGGAATATATTGGCCATTTAAAATCTATATGGATAAAATGAATGATTTATAATGAACCATAAAAATCTCTGATTGGAATATTAACTAAAGGAATACAGGTTTAAATTGGTTATTGTTCCAGAACCTACTTTAAAAAAGAATATGCCAGTGATTTGTTAGATGTCATAAGCATGTCTTCAGAATTATTAGGGAGGTCTTACATAGGAGGCGGTATAGATTTGGGACATTTTTATTCTTTCTTGATTTGGGATATTTTAGGGGGGGTTAAAGATAAAATGCTATTGATACCAGTGACTGAAACCTCCAAATACCTCTCATGAATCCTGCTGAAAGGGGTGAAAGAGCACACAGAGCTATTGACACAGCTTAGATTTAAGAATCAGATTTGGGTAGACAGAGTTGTCTTTTGGGGAATAATTTTTTAAAAATATTGACTCTACAAAAAATTTGGCTTCCAACTTTATCTGCTCTTGATTTCACCTGAGGTGGGTACCTGAACTGACATAACTTCCCCACCCTAAGTGGCATAGCTCTACACAAGAAGATATCTGTAGCTACGTCTAAGATATCATATTTTCTCTTAGCTATTCTACCTGCTTTTAGAATGATAGATTTTCATTATATTTTAGATTTATTGTCTAGGTTATAACACGTGGTTAAAACAAAACCTTTGTTGACAACCTATAGAATGAGACGTTGGAGATGTTCAAGAAGGGTCAAAAGGATTTGAGACAACTGGTGATTTTGTACATAATTTTCAGTTTTGATTGTTCAAATTTAAGTTCTTCAGTGCCTATATGGGAACTGCAATATAAATGACTTTGCTTTCAAAGGAATGGATACAACAACCTTGGAATTTCCTTTGAGAAGGGTTCTACCCAATTCTTATGTGTAAGATCTTGATATGTGTATCTCTCACAAAGCTGATGAAAGCTTTTTTTGACCCACTAGCTTGGATCACAGAGATACCTTCCTTCAGGCAGAAAAATTCTATCAGATCTAATGAGCATCACATCAAACTAGCAGAACTCACCTGTTTGTCTCCCTCTTTCCACAACATTAACAATAAATAACGTTTCCTCTCTCCCCCCAGAGCTCAATAGGGACTGTGAATGTAGGAATCAGCTTCCCATGGAACCACAAGAAGGGAAGAAACTTTGTGAACACTTCCCCTGCCTGTGTTCCCTGGCCCTTCCCAACCACACAGCACCTGAAAATGAAGGTGACTCGTGCAGCATAGCCATGGTATATCTAGTGATTACATTTCTGCTAGGATGGCTCTATCTCTTCTTTGAACCCAAAGGAATTGCCGTGACATAAATTGCTGTGTACAACACTGGGGAACTTCTCCACACTGATCAATCTGAGGGCAATTTATGTGCAAGAACCATGAAATGAAGCTAAGTTACTCTGGCACCTAATAAGGGAGTGAGATGACATTTTTCTCTGATTGAAAGCCCACAACTCTTTAATTATAGAGCATTACGCCAAACCCATCTTAATTTCATGCATTTTTGGGTTGATCATAATGGGGATTCTTCTTACTTGAATTAAATTTTTAGCTTGCTTTCTCATTCTGAGCCCCTTGCAAAGACTTTAACAACCAATCTGCCAGCACAAACATCACTCCTGGTTACCTCTTCAAAAGCATAGCAGCAAACAGCCACACTTCTCTCTGATCAGTGGGGAGGGCTGATGTTACCAACCAAAAGAGAGAGTAAATGATTGAAATTGTTTGTTATATCATGTAAATGTCTAAATCTTGGATGATAACGGCACATAATTTGGTAATATGCATTGATGCCATCATATAAGTTGCTGCTTCTCTTCTCCTAAAAATTGTTTAAATGCAGAAACTAGTGTGGGCCTTCAGATGCAGGTCCTAAATTATTCAGGTAATTTAATGTTCTGCCAATTAACTTGGTATTTCCAGAAGTCCTTGCATAAATGGGTATGTAAACCACTCCCCCTCAAAATCAGTTTTCATCCACAGCACCATTCAATGAATTTCCTTGCTTGTGTCAGCAGAATGTTGATCCCTGACAAGCTGTCATTATCATCCCAGCCATTTCATAGTGCTGACAGCCCTCTTCTGATGTACAGCACGGGACACTGAATGAATCAAAATAATTGGGGACTGTGACAATGACTTCAAGGAGATACAAGTTGGATAGCCTAACTGAGGTGATACACTTTAGTCATCAGGTTAGCAACAGGTTTTTTAACAGGAATCTTTTATATTTGCTGGAAAAATATATTCTTTACTGCAGATCAGATTATACTTGAAGTGTGAAATGGTGCAGATTAAGGATGGACCACTCATCTTTAATAATTAATCTCCTTATTTAGAAGCAAAATTTGCTATAATCATAACATTTTCCGTTCCTTTTTTATTCTTGTTCCTTTTTTTTTAGTTGAAATCTGCTTTCATAGTTCTTGTTACTGGAAAGTACCTGGCTTCTCAACAGCAACATTCACTCAATTTTTATTCCCTTAGAAAGGTGCTAAGATTTCATCCAGAAACAGTTTAGAAAGGAAGTAAATCTTCCACTGGATTTTCAGATTGGTTTACTTACACAATTAAAAATAAATGAAAATATTTAGAGTCCAATTTGAAGTCTGCTCTCAATTCAATAAAATGCATAGGGATCCATGCTGGCAACTTCTATTAATACTAATGGAAGTTATTAAGTATTTCTTCTCCAGGCATTGACGGGAGAGTTTCCTGCTCATTTGTAAAGCAAGTGGAAAGCAACTGATCCTCATCTCTGCTATGCTCCTGGAAATGTGTATTAGGTGTGGTTATGAACACTACGAAGGAAAATCAAAAAGTATGTTTTCAGATGATTCTGTGGAAAGGTAGTAGAAGTTAGAAAATCAATCGATGTGGCAGTACTAGATCAAAAAATTACCTTGGCTGATATTTGTGTTGCAGCCAGTGTCATCTTTGATAAATGGTTCTTGTAAATCCGTGGGAATGTTGTACCATCCCATCTGAGATAAAAAAGTTTAAGTGCTCCTGATGAACTTTCTAAATGCCAGCCAGCAGATGCACTTGGGGGCTATTAACTTTTGTATACTTACAAATGGCAAAGCATAAATACAAATGAAATATAGGAACTAAACTGGAAGGAATGATTTGTGTATTTGTTCAGCAAGGCCATTTTCTTACAGGTTTTCAACCATCTGATTTGATTTTTATTAACATATACTCACAGAGGTTTATTAACTTTACCAAACCAGAAGTGCATACATGCTATGCTGTGTTGACCCTATGACCTGAATTCCCAGATGATTCAGGCTGTATTATGTCTCTGTCCTGGATAGATCAGTATTGCTGTGGGAAAGAATAGCAGGTAACGTGGGCACTTGCTTCTCCATAGATCGGTTCAGGTTTTCATAATCTGATAAATCAGAATGACACTTAAATCTTTCTTCTTTACTTATACATTTGGCTATGGACAAAATATCACTGCGAGAAAATATCTATAAATTTGTATTAATTTAATGTAAAATGGTGGTTCCATATTTTAAATCCTCCACTGTTCACTGGTGATTTACACTTGCTCTATGTTCGTGCTATAGCTGAAGTTTTTAAGGCTGATTGCCTGCAATGCTCTAGAAGACATAAATATGTAGTATCATACTTAACCATAAAGTCCTACAAGCTGAAAAATTCAAAGCTGTTATTAATTGTTCTCATCCAGAAATGATCAGCTTGCAGAGAAAGAAAAGGACAATTTAGTAAGATTTTAATGACTACAACAGAAAATGTCTCTCATATGGAGGAACTAGAACAATATGAATGTAAATAACGTTCATGGAAATAAATTAGGATTTCAAAGACTCTGAGATACTCTGGAATAAACATGGTCAGTGTAATTGTTTAGGCACGCTGACAATACAAACTGTTCTGCAACTTTAAGGTATGGAAACAAAAAAAGAATAGGAAATGATTTTAAAATTACTTTGTTACTAACCTTCCCAGCAGGAGACAGCATATGTATGATACTGATTCTCCTGATAGAGCTATCACAGAAGCAATTTACCTTGATATTTTCCTTAATGGTTTCTACCTATTCTTGTTGGAAATATTAAATTTCTTTAATATTTTATTCTCTTACAATGCTTATTTATATTACTAAATAAATATGGAAAACAGAGTCTATTTCTCTGAAGATTCTACTCTTTCTGTTCATGCCTTAGAGAATTCCCTGTTTCCTTGCAAATTGGAAGAGCATTGAAAATGTCCATTCATATTGCAACCCTTACATACACACTTTCTCTGAGCAAAAACTCTCAAAACAAAATTTTTATTTGCAAAGCTTTCAGGATTTTCCATTTCAGGATCATAAAGAGCCCTCATTTCCCACCTAGGGAACAACAAACAATAAAAAATTTAAAAGAATAAAATATTCGAGTACACTGAGAGCTTAAAGCTCTGTAATCACAAGATTCTTCCCCTTTTCCATAGCTTTACTGAATCTCATTTCAACCTTATAAATGGAGATGTTCAACACACATACACACATGGTAGTGCCACAACACGAGGGTGTCATGGTTAAGGATTTCTGTTAGGAAAGCTTCAGGATGAACTAGCATCATAAAGCTGGTAGAGAGAGGAAGCAATACAAATTATTAAAACAAAAGGAAACTTCTAGTGAGGCCACAATAGTTTGGTTTTGGTCATATGTGAAAGATTTGTTTTTATTAAAGAACATAAGCCATACACGGAGCCTGAAGTATATTGCATGGGTAAGTCAAGCCCAAATCAATATAGCAGAGTAAAGCTACTCAAAATTTCCTGCACACTGAAGGAAGTGATGGCTGTGCAGTCAAACAGAGGAAAATGTACCTGAGATTCTTACCCGTAATACATGAGGCAAACGCACATCTTTAGTTAAGCATGGATACAAACCCTTAAATTGAAGAATCCTGTGCTCAGGCACGGAGTAGTTCAAGTAATTATTTATCTCATTTTCTGCTAATATGTTAATCTTGTAAAATTTTGCTTTGAATTTCAAGCTCCAACAATCCATTCAGCTCAATACTTGGAATTCACTTGAATCTGATTCCTTTCACATGAGTTATATGTCAACATAAATGTGTCCTCTATTTGTTGCAAGGACTGATAGTATTGGTCTATGTTCCAAGTAGGCAGTGAGACCCCCTGGTTACCTGCTACCTGACACATCCTTTGTGCCCTCTTCACTTCAGCAAATTTTTTGTTGCAATCTTGTAGAAACAAAGTATGGCTCAGCACAATGAATCAAAGCAAATCAGGAGTTATAGCTCACCTTGACAAGATTGCAGTGGCAATGAAAATTAAAGTGCTGCAGTGAACAGCGCTGCTGTGTCTGAATGCAGCACTGCAAAGCAAATAAATGTCATGGAGAGGGTGTGTGATTGAGGCAGTGGGGAGCAGGGTGCTGATAAATATTGTATTGCCTTTCTGACCTATTCTCTGACTCTAGACAGCAGCAGTCCTAAAATGCATAAGAGCAGGGCAAGTAACCCCCAGCCTCTAGTAATTTGTTTCTTAGGGATCTCCAGGTGCCTTGCATTTCATAGTTCTCGGTGGATTTCTTTACTTTTTTCTAATGGTTTTCTAAGCATGTGAAAATATTTAGTGGCTAACAACACCCTAATTGAAAAAAATAAAGATGTTCATTACACAAAGGAAAAAGGAGCAGTGTAATTCTGCAGCAGTAGGATTACTGCACTTACAAATAACACTGGTTCCTAAAGCTGGGCTAGGTGAACATGAGTATCTGTCTCTTTTGGGGACTTGCAGCTCTGTCTGCTTTCTAGGTCTTAGGCAGGAAATCCAATGTGAATTCTTTCTCTACTACAAAAAAGAAAACAAATAAAATGCAGAGCCCAATTTACACCCAGGACTCTGTGTCCCTGCTGTGGACATATGCATCTACAGTTCAACTAAACAATTTCATATAATCTTCTGTTAAATATGAATGCACTTCCTTCATGTAACTGGAAAATTTCATTACCATTGGACTACAAAAATTATACTCCTTCTTGGCAGAGTTGCAGTCTATACAAAGCACATCAACATTCAGCTAAAGCAGGCTCTGCAGTTCAGGTATGTTCAACGAAGGATGCGAGCTGGGGACTAAGACGCGTTTCTTAATTTTCCTGTCTTGGGCAAGAGTTGGAAAGGAAATGACACAGAGCAACCACAGAGCATTAATAAAGGTTTCCATTAACTGAGGTGGGGCATCCTGGGTTAGCCCACAGACACTGTGGCTGAAGAAGAAAGCAATGCAGTTGACAGCAGTAATTTCCGCAATTAGTCTTTTGCTGCAACCATTAATAGAGACATATAGGGGCAAGATTTGCAAAGTAAAAATAGGAAAGTCAAAGCTTTGGGAAAATTTATTGTGACGACTGAATAATGGGAGTGTTTATTTTGCACTGCAAAGCTGCTACTGGGGCACAGACTGGGAAGAGCCAACAGGCAGAGCTGGACATGGAGCAGCTCTGGATGGAGCTGCAGGGACACAGCCCGGTGTGCCACAGGTGGTGCCAGGTACGTGTGGCACTGGGGGAGCCCCGTCCAGCACTCACAGTGGCTGCTGTGCACGACTGCCTCATGCCCAGCATGTTTCCTCATTCATGTGATTGGCCACTTGGTCGGCTCCATGTTTCCTTTTGTCCAGGAAGTGATCCTATGTAAAAATCTAGAACACATATCTACCACTCCTTCCACAGACATGATGAACAATGTGGCATCAAAGGTCAGAGTGCCTCCCCAGCCCATCCTTTTCTGCCCACAGCATGCCCTGCTTCCTCTGAAATCCCTTCCTGTGCTGGGGAGGACCACGCACATCCATTTCTGAACCTTCCCCACAGCTACCAGGTTCTTAGGACAATGCTGGTTTTGGATGTCTCATTGTACCCTTTGGAATCTGGCGGTGATGAATCTTTCTACTTTGTCCCACAGCTGTGAGTCATTAGCATTTAGTCAGTCTCTGCTTCATACCTGTTTGTTCAGAGAAATTGCAGGTAGGTGTGTGCTGGGATACTGATGACCTGTTACTGGAGGCCTCAGCAACACGAGTAATTTTTTCAATCCCGCTCCTGCTGGTATTTTGTATCCATGTGTTCACATTCTCTCTCCACTCATATCCATATAAAAATATTTCCAACAGCTTTCCGACAGCTGTAGAAGATTCCAAGGCTTCTACTTCCTAATACTTACTCTCTGCTGGCAAAAAATGACAGCTACTTCTAGTGGTTTGTAAGATTTCTTAAGTCACCAGGCCTGTGATATTGCCCCTCAAAATACAGCAGTGTACTATGAAAAACTTTCAATTTTTCTCCTGCAGAATTGCAAATTAATATTGAAATTATTTTCTTTCTATGGGATAATATATAAATTTTATCTTATCCTGTCTTCATAAATATCGGCTTTATTGGATGCTCATATTCTGTGTTTCTGTGCTTTCGCATTGTACATTACCTTATATTATCCCTTCCTATCCAAGAAAAACTGGGGAAAAATGTTTGAAAAGAAGAGGAAGAAACACTGCATTATAATACACTTTCACCAACTCTCCTCTTATGTATTATCAAGGGCTACACCACTGGCTAATCAGAAATTTATTGGCAAAAATAGTGATGTCATTTGATATCAGATGTAGATTTTGATCCAGGTTCAAATGCCCTATTTACAGTTGGGAGCAGCAACTGACTCTCTCCTGACATTAGCAGTGGAGTATTCAATGCCAGATAGGCAACACAGAATTCAGTTTCAGAAATCTATTTTCAGGAAAGTCAGGGAAAACTGAGGTGAGCAAGAATAGGATAGACATTTTTAAGACTTTATATTAGTAAGAGGAAACTTATTTTCTCCACAATTCCATCACAGAGCTGGTCTCATACAATGTTAAACATTGAGATTCAACTTCAAACACCTACGTGAGGCTTGTACCTTCAGTCTCACACTCTGTTAGTAACAGTTGGAGGAGTAATATTGCACAATACGAAGAAAGAAACTGTTCCAAAATTTTATAATCATACTCATTAAATAATTTGGAAAGCTACTTCAGAGTCACTAGAATGATGGTAAAAATCTGCTAATAAAAGTGTGTTCAAACACAGTTACACTCACTAAAGGGTGACTTATGCAGGTCTTTGTTTTGGTTAGGGTTGATGTTCTCCATAACAGCCCTGGCATGGCATCCAGCTCCAGGTACTAGAGCTAGCACAAAGATAAATAAATACTTAAAATGTGATTCATATTATGCTGTATGTCCCCACTACACCTCTTGCACCCTGGCAGACTGGAAAAAAATTGAGATCAACAATGTCTGCCAGATTAAGAAAATTCTCTTTGCATGACTGTGGCACCTCAGCAGAATTTTATGAATCAGGTACACAGATAAAGGAAAATGCTGCCTGAGGCACCAATATGACAAGACTAACATAAAATTTATTTCCTTATTGACATCCCCCAGGTTCCTCTGCTGTTAGCATTTTGTCCTGGATTCTCACTTTGGTGGGTCTGTGTTGCCCATGAAGGGCAGCCCTGAGCAGAGCCCTGAGGCTGCCCCAGCAGGACAGCAGAGCTCTCTTAGTGATCCTTCCTAAACATGTATGCTATGATACACATATACAAGTATATATGTGTAAAGTGTATCTATGGATAAATTATGATGTATATTTGTACACTATATGTACAAATATGTACACTATATTATATGTAATATAATACATATATTAATACAGACAAATGTGAATAAATACACATCTAAAGCAACATGTCTTCTTGAAATGATTTTTCTTAAAATGTCAAAGATGTTTCTCAATTAAGAAACCAAGTTTAGAGTTTTCTTCCAGTCGTGGTCCTTGAGGGTGATAGTTAGAGGTCATTTTGGGTGCTCTATAACTTAGTCCTTTCTTTATAAACTGAGGACAAAGCTTTCCTTTGAACATGAAGATTTCATCTTCAGAAGACTGTTATCTCTTACTAGGGAGTAATAAAATGTCCTCTAGAACAAAAGTTCATAACTAATTTCTAGGTGCTGCAATAAAGAATAGCAGTACATAGCAAGCACTCTGGGATCAACTTGTATAAAAGAACTGTTATAGCACAATCTCTGTGCTGTAACAGTTCACATCTGTCTATGCTCTGAAAGCAGAGAAAACTAAGAATCATTGTCTAAGGTAAACAAAGTCATCTGGGTTTGCTTTGTTGAAAAAGAAAAATAAACCCCACACTGATGAGGACACTCTGGTAATTAGTTAGCAGAACTCAATTTCTTTGAAAACAGAAAGGTAGTAACATTTTTCTTGCATTGATGCCCAGAAGTGTTGGTGAGGTGTGTGGTAATGTGCTTCAGAATACCTAAAGATGAAGATGAGCTGCAAGAGAGGGATTGCCATAGTGGGAAAACAATAAAAACTGGGAGACAGGATGGGAGAGTAAGTCCTGCCCTTACCATGACAACATATTAGCTAATGGAAGTTCCCATTCCAGTATAGACACAATTTGTGGTGTCTCTTCATATAGCCACCCACCAGCTGAACATTGCGGCAGGTTTCCCCCACCCTCACATCCCTTGACCAGTTGCATAACCAACAAGTACCAGGATAAGAGTACACCACTTTCCCAAGGTAGATGTGGTTTAAAAATGCAATGATGTGAAGTGTTCACCATCCCTGACATAAACTGGAAAACAGAATTTCTGTGGCTTGGGAGACTGGCCTCTGTTTACCTTTTAAATCTTCTCTAACTGGGGCTAGATGTAGATAATGAAGTTATCCAGACTAAGGAACTCAGCGTTTTTTTTCCTTTTAGAATAGGAAGAGCAAGAGCTGCTGTGGATCAGCTGTGAATGTACTATTGATTTCTCTCCTACTGTTACCATGAATGACAAATGCCTTGTAAGGCATTGTAATTTAGCTGGAAATAAGAGCGTTTCCAGCAAAGTGCAACAGCACCACCACAACGCTTCCAGCATGAGGAGGGGGTACATTCTGCCAGGGATTGTTTTGTTCAGCCATACTGGTGAAATGATACAGAGCTTTGTACTTTCCAGCCGTACCTGGACTGTTGGAATCCCAGGCACAGAGGGTTCTCAGGACCCTGCGCCTATAGGCTCTGAGTTTGAAACGTGGTGATGTGGAATTGTGCATCATTACATGATTGGATAAGGGAGCCTGCAGTGCAGCAGGACATGTAACACCATTTTAATTAACTATTGGTGAAGAAGTTGGGGCATATATCCATGGCAGTGGTTTATTGGCCAATTAGCCTTTGAAGGACCTTGTGGCCTGTGCTCTCATGATCATTCTGCGCTATGGCTGACCTGACTTGCTCTGTGAAGACGTTCTCGCGCCTTCATGAGACTGCAGCAACAAATCAAGCTCTAAACATTACTGGAGTGCTCCCGTATCTATACAAATTATCCCGATACTGGACTAAATCCCTGGATTGGCAGTCAGTAATATTAATCATGCTTTATGAATATCACTGTCAGTGTGCAGCCAAGCTACAGATGGGTGGCATTTGTCTGCCATGGCACGTGGCAGCTGCCCATGCCAGGCTTCTCACTTGGCAGCTTCAGGTGGAATCAAACAGGATGTGTTTGCTTGGGAACTCCCAGGAGATGGCAAAGCAGGCTGGAGAGAGTGAAGCCAAGTTTTATCTGTGCCTATTATCCAGCATCTTGAAGTATTTCAAATCTTTTGGCAGATTTGGGGAAGGATGAGGTTGTGTTTTCTCCAAATAGTCAAAGATACAATGGGAAATGAAGAACTTATTTTGTGACCTGCATTACTTTTTCAGCCTCTGAGCAAACAAAGGTGTGGGTGTCCAATGGTTTGGACACCGGTGATTTTATAATTTCAAGGGAGTATGTTGAAAGAGCAAATAAAAAGTCTTACTATTCCAGTACATTTCAAAACCAGAAACTAACATGCTTTTAGCTTTAAAGACAGAGCTTTACATCAAATTTGTATGGTGGCTGAACTACCCTGGTTGAATTTTAGTCTAAACTTTCCTGAGACCTCCTCTTAATATAGAATTCGATGCTTTTGCCTATGTAATTGTACTAGACTGCTTAATAAACATTCATCTTGCCCTTTTTACAAGTACCAGACCAAAGAGAGGCAATAACTAACCAGATGTTGCTGCATATGTGTCTATTTGTGAATCTGCTTACTTTAGAGTACTTTAAAGAAAGACTAAGTAAAATAGTGTAATTTTAGAAATAGGAAACCGGGAATAATGCAAAATTGCATTTTTATTCTCAAGAGATTTAAATAAATAACTGAGAAAATCTACTTTGAGAATATGAATTCTGTGCCTAAACAACAAATTACTTCTTACTCTCATGAGCTTGTGAAAAAAGCACATCAAAATTTATTCTCTCTACTCTTGCTACTTGTATACTCAGCTGTAATATCAAGTCAGTGTTCAATAGGATGTATAGCTATGAAAGCGTTTCCAATTCCCATTTGAATGCGTTCAAGAAATCTAAAGGTTACAGTACAGTGCCCTGGACCTCACTCTGCTTTAAAAAGTAACAGTAATTTTTACAGAGAAAATGATTCAGTAATCCTATTTTTGTTGCATTTCTTAAATTTTGGAATAAAATACATTACAGTTAAAATGTAGCAGTTTCAATAAATGTAAAGTGTGTGAAAGTCTGTATAATTATACAGACATGACTAGGAAGACACTACCTGCTTTGATCTTATAATTCTAACAGAATTCAGGGATTCAGGGAATATTTCCATGAGGATGAAATAATTCTGATCAGAAGTAGCTGCATTTGAATGGAGCCCTGTCTATTTACAGAAATTCCAGAAAAAACCCTCTTTATGACAACACAGCAATAACAAAACCAAGAAGCCTCTCGCTTCCACATGGTGCTTCACTCTGTCTGTGCCAAAAGTGCCTATACAGCAGTGTCATAGTTTTTCAGAATTGTTGTGTTTTGGTTTTATAATTTTCCCACTGGCTTTGTCCCTCTATGTCTAAGAGAAACACACAGCCATGATCTAACCAGCTCCTTCTTTTCACTGACCATGGGGACATCCAATTACCCCCTCCATCACACTGAAAGAAAAATGTTCCAACAGAACAATAGTTTTATATTCCTGTGTAAATTGTGCCTTTTCTATTTGTTCACAGTTGTGGTGGTTTTCGATGAATCAGCTTCTAACATTTTGCTCTTTCTGGCAGACCCATCTTCCAAGTTAAAATTCTTTGCAGTTGTTACCATCCCAAAAGTGGACTTCAGCACCTTCTTATGATAGGAAGCAGGTTTTGTTCTACCAGACCAACTGGGAACACACCAGTCATGTTGACATCTGTGCCCTTCAAAGTACACCTAAAATCTGAACAGTCCTCAGGAAATGTCCCAAGAAATAGAGACTTGGAAAATTTCTTTCCTAGTGTGGGTCATTACTTGAAATAAAAAGGAATGACTCCACATTGGTATCAGCTGAATCCAAGACAGTGTCTGCATTTAGGAATCTTATGTTGCTTACTTATTTCAGGGATTCTGGAGATCCATCACTTTTCTTTTTTTCTTTTTTTTTCCTATGTAATTTTAAATTTCAAGAAAATAAATAGAAATTGTTCATTCTAAGCAAAACTGGTTTATGCATTTTAATTTAATTTCTGATACAGCTCTTCAGGGTATGGATTTGGGAAATAATGGAGTTTCAGGTTAATCATCAGTGTTTATGTAACACTGTTGCTGTAACAGGATCACCTGGAGCCACTAACTGTGTATTAAAAGTCCTTGTTTGAAATGCATGGGATCTGTCATTAAAAATTTACAGTGTGAAATAATTGTAGAAAGTATCTCATGTCCTATAGGCAAAATGGGATCTAACTGCTACAAGATGAGTTTTGTACTGCTTACAGTTGCACTTGTAGCAAGGAGAAACTCTTTAGTTCTACCCACAAAAACCTGAAAGTATAACAACATTCTTCCTAAGAGAATGATATGGCAGCCTGGACAACTGGAAAAATATATTTAAGGAACTTCCTTATTATAATAGAAAATAGAAAATTTATTTTCCCCATTGCATCAAAGAACGGCTTTAGTTAGAAAGAGCCTGCAGTGCAGAAGAATGTGGGAGGAAGCTGAGTATGAAAAAGAATTCTCCACCAGAAAGGAAAGGATTAACAGAATTCATGAGAAGTTTTATGAGGGTTTTGTTTAGTTCATAGATTTTTTTTGGTTTTTTGGTGGTATTTACTTGTCAAAACTGAAAATATTACAAATTTGTGGCAAGTTTAAGTGACAGTGCATTTTGCTCTCAAAATTCTACTGAATTAATTATTTCAGCAGTACTTTAAAAAAGACAAAAAATCACATTTTAAGACTTGAAAAATGAACATATTTTCTATCTTGTGTAAAAAAAATTCTAAATTATCAAAACATAAATATCTAGAAAACAATCTAGTGTTTTCATTCTTTGGCAGTCAATCCTCCTTGAGGGTTTGACTAACACAAAAGTATGCAATTTTTAATTTTCATACCTTTTTGCAGTAATTATTTTCTAATATCCTGATTTTTCTTCTTTCGTGGGAAAGCTATTCCACACTCACATCTGCTAATTAACTCAGTTATTCTTACTCTTTGGAAATGAGTGATTGTCTCATAGATCTCAACTATGTTATCTATGCCAGAAACAGTCAACTAATCCTGTGAACCTAAAAACCCCAAAAAAGCATTATATGATATTAAAATTCATTTATCATTAATTTTTTTTATTAAAAAAAGTGGTGTCTTACTTTGTATCTCATGTGTATAAACTGCTGATGCCAGATAAAATGCTGAGCTAGGGCAAAACTAATCTCCTGTTTCCAAGAAGGATGTTGGGGTTTCTGAAGTTCTGTTTTCCCAACCACAAACATATTGCAAAAACCAAAACATTTCTAGGTAAAAGTATTTAAACCTATTTTCTTTTCTTATCCTATGACTGCAAACCCGTGCTCCAGTCTTAATCTGTATTCCAGTATATGTTGGAATTTACATGCCTGCAACCCTGCTGCAAAAAGCAAGCTCTGCTAATGAGTGCAGAAATGTTCCCCCGTTTGAAATATAATGTGTTTTAAAAATTACAATGCCAGAATCGTGCTAAGTGCACATGTTTTACCACTTCTTAACTGTTGTGAGTCACTTTTGAGTGGTTCACTGCAGAAATATATGTGTAATTTTCAGTAGATGGAAATACCACTGCCATGTTATATAAATTAAAAATATTTCAGAATTCAGATCTGAGTAGGGCATGCTGGCTTCCTATATATTTACTGATAGAACTTATATTTTCCTGTAAAGCCTATTGGAATAATAAAGGAAGGGTCTAAAATATTAGATATTCTTCATCCAAAACTACGAAGAGGAAGTACTAGCACAATAAAAAAAGTCTTAAATCACAGGGTGGCAATCTAAAGGCTGCACATATTAATTTTGTATCCTTATATACGTGTTTTACAGATAGTTTCCAATTATGTCATGGAAGAAATAAAACATAATATCTCTATATTTATGTTGTGGTAATGGAAATTCTTTATCAAGGTTTTATGCTTATTAAATTTAGCTATTTTTCCAAAGTATTTTTTTCATGGAAAGTTTTATTCTCTTTGCCAATATAATTTATTTTTTGAAGAAAACATATTAAGAAAACTTACAGTGAAAATTTTTTACCCAATAATTTATTGGAGCCATTTTCTTTAATTTTCTAATTATTACTTGTTACAAATAAAAAATGGAAGTAATGTAACAGTGTAATTAAAGTACTCATTTGGTTGAGCCAAAGTGTATTCCTGTAAAATTGTTGTTACATAATATAACATCTTTTCATATATTTCCATACATTAAAATTTTAGTTTCCTAATTACTAGAAGTACTTTTTCTTAAAGTAAAGGGGAAAAAATATTTCACAATAAAAAGCCTGTGGTACAAAACATGCACTGTCCACATATGCTTAAAAGCACATGCCTGCTTAGTCTCTTCAGCACGAACAGAATAACTGATGTATTTTAGCTTAAATCATCATATGTTAAATCAGTCTTAGGCTCAAATATTTTTTAGGACTGGGCCACGGTTCTGGTAAATGACAGGAGTCCTTAAATACTTGGGATTTGTTTCTCTTTAAATGTGATATATAATGTCCATAAATATAGCTCTCATGTTTCTTTAACATATTATGGCACAGAGTTTTACCAGATTGTTTCTTTACATTCTTTGTCTTGTAATTCATATTAAATTGCACTGAATAATGCAAGCATATAGACTTCTGTTGCAAACTGACTAAAAGTCTATCAAAATCTGCACTGTCTGATGCAATCAAAATTTCCTTGCTAAATCTGGTTCCCTCCCAAAGCTATTTATACATTTTCTAATGCCTCACTTTGTGTTACACCAGATAAGTCACTTTGCATTACAGTTGTGGAGTGTAACATGTCATAAATGGTGTAAGCAGGTGTGACATTGTGGAAAGCAGTGACTGGAACATGATATTCTAAAAAGTTATGCCAAAACACTCTGCAATAAAATTTCTACCATTATTTTTCTTCAATACATACATATATTTAACATACAGTCCTCAGCAGCATCCTTTGAAAATTAATGAAGAAGACCTCCTTTCGATTGCTGATATGAAGATTGTCAGAAACAAGCAGCATTTTGATCCTGGTATACAGGATGAGAGCTGTTAAAATATGTGAGTTCATGTATGATGTATTAGTCATGTTATTTTTACTGCCATAGGCCTGGTATGAAATGTCTTGGATCTTACACTGGTTTACCTTATTTCACATCACAGACGGGAAGACACACATCTGTATAAACCCTTGTAAACTGGTGTAACAGGATTTCTCCTTACACAGATAATAACTCTTAAAACAATTTCCTATTACAAACAAGTTTGATGTCAATGTGACCTTTTGTGTATGTGTAATGTGCTACGTGGCAATGAAGCTCTCACAGATTTCTCTGCATAGACACGTGCATTGTCACAGAAGTGTAGATGAATTTCCATTTCCTCTTACTTTAATTAATTAAAATTAATTCACTTGAAAAAAATAATTCTGGAATTCTTGGTATGGCCTGAAGCAATGTAATTACCCCCACTAATGATTGTGGGGCACCTCAAACCCAGCAGGAAGGTGCCTGCATCAAACACACATCTCTCTAGGCCTTGACTCGCTGACCTTCCTTCATGGCTTGCCATGGGTAGCGCCCCACACTGGGGTCTTTGTGTCCATCATGAACAGGGTGGTTTGTGCTTTTCACAAGGAAAACAGATGAAGATTATCAGGTAAGGACCATCCTGGGTTTATTCATAATCACTTTAAAATAAAATTTATTTGGATAACATCCAGAACAAAGACCTCTATATTTGCAAGCTATTTCTACACGAAAGGGTTTTTATAGTTTTATAAAATATATTAGTGTTGCTTTAAAGGTTTGTTCGCATTGAATGGGACCACAGAAGAAATTTTATAAGGAAGTTCTGCACTGTTCTGTGAAATGCAATTGTTTGTATCTTAAAACTGAACATCTGAAAGATCTGGCTTTGTTAGAATGGAAAACTTAACTATAACATGTGGAAGATTTTAACTACTGATCAGAGAGTAGGAGACTAGAAAAGACATAGTAAATTATTTTTGGCATAGCTGATACTAGATATGTAATTGGATCAATTGAGTAACACAATGTGATTGGCAAATGTGAGCAAAATGAAAAATCATATCATTGAATTGATAAAGTTGAAATTATGAAAATTTATACATTATTCACCTATTGTTGTCTGATTACACTGATTATAACACCCATTGAGACCATGACAAATATGTTTCTATTGCTTAGATATGGAAGGTTTCACTTTTTTTTTTAAAATATCTAAATGGGAAATTTTTGGCAAAAATAATTTTTGTACAACACAACCTTTAATATCCAGTTGCAAAAGTATCTGATTTTTTTTCTTTCAGAAATGTTAGAGATTCAGGAAATTTTAATGAGTCATAGGATTAAGAGTTGCTTAAAATAAGGTAATACCATGTGACAGTCAAGTAATTCTTTGTACCACATTCTCCCTCAATAAACATTTTAGCCCTTCAGAGTGAGAGAAAGGAAAAGAAAGGGAGAGAGACAAAAAGATATGTTGCTGCCTGGAAGAAACTGTTAATATAGATAAAATATCATTAAACAGGCTACAGAGAATATTCAATGCAATGCAGATAAAATAGTTGCTATATTTATCAGCATTCTCTAGTGTTTTAAAATTTCTTAGCAAAGTTGCTACTTACAAAAGGTGCAAGACTGACAGCACAAGAATATGAAGTTCTTTGTCTGTCTCCTGGAAAAGTACTGAGTAGGCAGCAAAGTCCTGGCTCTCTTTTCCTTTAAAATTATTTGTCATTTGTGTCACTTTTGAATTTACTGCGTGGTTTGCCTTTGATTGACAACAATAATTCACAGAGTATATGCCTCCTTGCACTGTAGTCCCATTATATGTCAAATGAGCAAGGAAGGCAACATTAAAAATAAAAAGTGCCTGATTTCTGTAGCTATTTTGTGTCTTCCAGCGCTGGACCAGAGAAGGAACCTGATGCTCTGAGGAACTCACTGAGCGAGCACAAATCAGTTCCCCAGCCCGTGGGCAGTGTGATTCAGAGCCATGGGCAGGGGTCCTGAGACTGGGATGCCTGGAAGGCAGCAGAATGCTGACCAAAATGGAGTGGAAGTGGTGGCAGTAGTTAGAGATGCCATTCAGTCCTTGGAGGCTATCCAGATACTTCCTCAGGCTCCTACTGCACCCACAGTTTTGTCATGTGGACGTTTTTCTCCAAGGAAATGGGTTGAAACTGCAAAGAGATCCCATAGATCAGGAGAGAGATGATAGCAGTCCCCATTGCCTATGCCAAAAGTTTAATAGGCATCTTAAATGTTTCCACGATAGATGCTGATCTCCTGCCAGCTGGTGCACAGAGTGCAGTGTGTGCCAGCTGGGCTGGGTGCAACAGACAGTTACATCCCAGCATATATATATATTTTACCCACTTCATGGTATTTTGCCTCAATTGCCAACATTTTTGGAGTACAGGATTCATCTGCCAGCATTCCTGCTCCTTTGTGTGGTGTGAAGAAAAGATTCACACTTTTGTTAATATTCTAATTTCACACTCCAGAAGCACATTTTTGTCACTAGTGATGCCCTAAAGGTTAAAAGCAATTGTAAGGAGTTGATGAGGTTTTGTTTCAAACCTGCAGAGAAGAATGCCAAATTCAGAAATAGGGGAGTCAGAAGCATTGAGCTGTGGGTTAGCCAGTGCCA
>WEKY01012847.1:14061-107658 GCA_013390045.1 Picathartes gymnocephalus | reverse complement strand
TTTAATGAGTTGCTAGAATCTGCAATGAAAAATCGCAGTAAGTAAATAAATCATCTGCCTGGATTGTCTGTCACCAGAGGAGTAGGAACGGTTTGGCTGCACACTGAAGCAGTGCAGTAGTTGTTGCAAACTATTGATATTTTTTATAAGAGTTCAGAATGGACCACATCTTAAAAGTTCAATTAAGCTGGAATGAAATCCCAAGACGTAAGCTATACTTAGGAAGAATTTTCTTGCCTCAGGGACTCTTCAACATACTGATTGCTCCTGCAGCCTCTGACACTATTCCATCTGCTCCATCTGTTGTCATCCAGTTAACATTGGGGGAGCTTACAGCTGTGCTCGTCTGCTAGAAGTGCTTTCCTAACCTGGTTATAAGACTACTCATAGAGCTACATGCAGGAGAATGCCCCTCCTCCTCCTTTTGTATTAAGCATCAGAAAAAAAAAAAAAAGAAAAGGAAGGAAAAAAAGAAAATACATAGAAAAAACAAGTAAACAAACAGTAGTTTCTCCCTGAACCTCTTTCCCTGTCAGGTGAAGATCATGACATGGTCTGAAAGCATAAAGCTTTCTTTTATTGCTAGGAAAAATATCATCTGAAATGGTAATAATTCTTTCTTTTCCATTAGGAGCTTAAACTCTCTGATCCTTCAACATTACCAACAAAACTCACTTCCACCCTGTGTTTATTTCTTGGGAAAGGGGCATGGAGGGGAAAAGTCTTGCTCTGGTTTCTGCTTTTGATGTTCCATTCAGAATAGGACCATACAGGTGATGAGATTAAGGACTGAATTTGTTTGAAGGCAGGGTCGAGGCAGTGGCATCCTGCCCCTCTCTCCCTGGTCTGGCGTGTGCTCTGCTGTCACTGCTGACCCACTTCTGTAGACCTTCTTCCCTGGGACACTGGGTGAGTCTGTGAGAAGATTGTGCAAACCCAGCACAAAAAATAAAGTTGGAAGCTCAGGGTTGACTGTGTGCTGAGACTGCTAAACCTCCAGACACAGAGACTACCAAGGTTTTAAAAATATTACTTCTAGTTTTTATTACAGACCCTAAAACCTTGAACCCCCAGCTCTGTACCAAAGTGTCTGAACAATCACTGAGTGTCAGTAAATTTGTAATACAACCACAGTCTCACAGCCCATCAAACCAGTGCCACCCTCATCCACTGCAGAAACATTGGGTGGGGCCTTTCAAACCAATATTCTGTAAGCATTTGCTAATACTTCAATATTGTGACGTGCACAGCTGATCCTAAATGCTTTTACAATATTCTGCATGTCTGTAAACTCTCTGATATTTTAAGATATACACTCAGCATGTTTTCTGAACCCACAGACAGAGACTTATCTCCAGCCCCTTCTCTCACTTAGAGGCAATATCCTTTCCAACTCATGGTTTTCATTTCAGCCATCAAAAGAAAGAAAAAACCAAAATGTAACAAAAGTACTTTGGTTTTGTCTCCCACATATATTCTAACTTGCTTTTAAAGGGTCTGAAGGAGGTGAATTTTTGAGTGAGGAGGGAAAAAGGGTTAATTGAAATATGGATGTTTTAAGCCAAATTTTAATCTTACAACCATGACACTGGCTTAGTTGAAAGCATAAAAGCACACTTCTCTTTTTAACATCATTGCAAAAATTTATCTCCTGAAAGGAAAAGTAGCTTTTAGTTACTCTAGACTGTCATGGGTGTGATTATAGTGAATTAGAAAATATGTGAGGAAAAAAAATCTCTTTTATGCAAAAACTCACCTTGAAGAAATTTAATGAGTGAGTGAAGGTTCTTGCAAAGGTGTGTTGAGGACTTTTGCATGAGTCTGCAGGCTTGGGAGCAGATAGCTGAGAGGGAGTAATCACAGATACGAGTACATGTTAAGACTATCTTCATGATGCCAAAAGTTTAAGTGAGATTAGAATCAGTCCCTTCAGCTTCGAAGCATTTTGCTGAGCAGTTTTGGATCAGACCATATAGACTTATACCTTAATAAAAACTCACATATGTTATCTAACTCTTCAGGAGGAAGCACAGATATGTGATAAAACCAGAGCTACAGTATTACAGGCAGCTAAATGCATTCCCTAAATCTGGAGGAGTTTAGTTCACAAGAAAAAAGCTTTGCATTCCAAGTAAATGAGATCCTGCAGCTCTGTAGGGAATAGCTTTAATTGGAAAGTCACATTCCTTGCCTCCCATGTAAATAAATCAAAGTACTTGAATTTGGTCATGGCCTTTGTCTAGTTTGAGGCCACCACCAGTCCAAGGTAATGCTGTGAAGATTAGAAATAGCACAGTGGAATCTTTACATTAATACATATGTAACACCATGGGCAACACAGAGGGGTGTCAAGCTGGGATTTAAGTGAACCCCACTATCTATAGACAATATTGATACAGTAAAAAATAAATGCACTGATAATGCTTATTTGATTAGGAGTAAAATTCTTGTCAGTTAAAAGACAAGCTACTAACAAGCTAGGAGAAAAATCACCCCTCTTGGCTAAACTAGACATGTGATAAGGCAGTTTTTATTCTTTCTTAATAAATTGCATTTTAACATGCAGTTACAACAATATCACCTGCCTCCATTGAAAGCAATGGTGATGTTTCTGTCATCCTCAGTATTTTCTCACTCCATAAAAAATCCAGCTGGTAGCTCTCCAATCACTTTGGAAAACAAGGACTAATGTCCTTAAATTACTATTATGCATGTAAATGTACTGTTCTTATTTACTGCTTGCAATGCTTGGCTTCCACAATATAAAGTGCTGCACAAAGGCAGCAAAATATATTCCCAAGTTTAAGATAAGCAGCAAAGTAGGGAGTAGCACTTTTTAAAATCATTCTCTGGAAACATGGAAGAAGATATCTAAGCTCCCACAGATACTTTCCTTTATCATTCCAGCTATTTTGCCATTTGCTGTGTAGATGTGTCCTTGGTGATACCATGGGGAAATATATGATTTTGCCATATCTCCATTCCCAAAATATCCTAAATACATTAAGAAAAATCATTAATAAAGTGACACTTTGAAGATTCTGTATTACATTTATAAGAGAAACTTAGTTAATTTACTGTTTCAAAGTAGTTTATACACTGGAAAATGTCATGCATTTCATAGTCAGAGTTACATTTTCTCTTTCAGTCTCCATGGCTATACATTGACATATAAATGTTTTACTTAAAGAAACACTTAAAGATGTTTATGTTACACTTTCCAGGAGCATGAGCTATCCTATCAAATCATGATTCATTTCACTTAGTTTTATAAACTTTAGGCATGAAGCCTAAATGTGAGCTCATATCTTCCTCCATAGCCAACAGACAGAGGCTGAGTCCAGCAAGGTGTGCAGAACTTTCATAGGAACTCGCACCTAAATCTCACATACCTAAATATAAATAAGCATTGTCCGTGTTACCAGCCACAAGGCTGCTGTCAAATAGCAAACATTTCCCTTGTACCTAACAAACACACATGCCTGAGTTTTTGAAATCAGAAATTATTTCTCATAGGAAGCCTCAATAGGCAGCATTTCCCCATTCATAAGCGCTGAGTCTATGTGTGAAAGAACAAGAACTTTATTATGGGAATTAGAAAAACTACATGAATGATAACTAAGTGCACTCCGTAGTAGCTTTGTCAGCTGTCCATAATCACAACACCTTTCCATTCTGGTGATCATGTAACAGGAAAGCACCCTTAACGGTGTAATTTATTTCTTTTTTAGGATTTGTCTACACTACCACATAATTTAGTTCCTGAGTTCGTGGTGGGCACTGGATCCTTATTGTCTGCATTGTGTGGATGTTAGTTTGCATTTGGGATTTCTTCAGCAGGAAACCAGCCAGGGAACGTGACACAAATCTTCATGCAGTCCATGTCAGGGACCCCACCACATCTACAGGGCTGTACCTTTACTCTCAATGGTCTCTAGAGACAGAAAGTCCTGCAGACTCCAGGACTTGCAAAATGTACCAATGCAATAAAAATATCAGTTAAGTGCCCTGCAACACAACTCAATTCAAACTGAATTTCACCTAAAAAACCCACAACTACACTGAGAAAAAAAGAAAAAAAATTCACTGTGTCTCAAGGCAATGTGGTTACTCCCTAGACAACGATACCCCTAAGCCAATTTGCATGGGACTAGCCCAGATAAGCAAAATTGTTTTCCACTCTTTACCAGTTAGCTTAGGGCTATGGTTAACTCCTTGGGTGGGTTGCATTTAGCAGTAGGAGTGCAACCTAGGGATATTAAATCCTGCATGCAATGTGTTGGTAGTGCATTTCCAGTGTCCTGAGGTGCAGACAGACAGATCTGCCCTCAGTTCTTTACACCGTGCTGCTCAGTGGTGTTACTTTTACTGTTTGGCTACATAAAAGAGCTGAGCAATTCAACAAGCAATGGAGCTCATTCTCCACCAAATGATCATTTGGGCAATCAAAATGCTCACAGGTCAACATCCGTGGAGTTAATAAGGATGTACTCCTTCTCAAAAGCAAAAGTAATTCTCCTTTTCTATGATTCTACGTATGATGCCTAATCAGTTCTGAATTTCACTTTGTTTATGATAATTCCCAAAGTGTCTTGGAGACGATCAGGAAGAAAATTCCTCAAAACAAGATCTCTTTGGAAGCTATTCAAAATCTCTCACTCATACTGCAATGTGGCAGAAAACACTTACTATATGGAATTCTAACTAAGAGGAGCTGTGGTGATAAAAACCTGCTAAACACGAGTTTTTTTCACTGAAAAATTCTGTTTCAGAAACACTGTATGTTTTGGATAAAACATTTAATTTCAATGACATTTTTAACAGTTTAAAATAGTATTTAGTTTTCTTTATTTTTGTTTCAATAGAATCATAGAATGGTTTGAGTTGGAAGGGACCTTAAAGCTCATCTCCTTCCAACGGCCCTGCCATGGGCAGGAACATGTCCCACTAGACCACATTACTCAAAGCTCCATCCAAACTGGCCTTGAACTGTTCCAGAGGGAGGGCATCCACCAATTCTCTAGAAAAAATTTTCTGGTGTTTCATCACCCTCTAAGTAAAAAAAGAAAAAAAAAAAAAAATTTAAGTGCAGATGGCTTTAAAACAAAGTTTCCAGAGAAGAGAAACCCCACACCATCCCAATCCTACCAGTTTGATGCCAGTGCCTATTTTCAGTTGGCTTTCTTTCAATCATCATATTTTAATTTCACTGAAACTTCAATTATTTAAATTTTTTAAGACTGATTTTAAACTGTATCACTGCATACTACATTTACAGTATCAGCCTAAACCATCTTGACACCAACAAAATAAAACATTCTGATGAACTGTAGAATTCTCTAAAATGAAAGATTCTTCTAGAATTCTTCTTCCTCATAAATTTAGAAATTGATGTAGTCTACTGAGTTTTAGGAGAAGTATGAAAATGTCAGACTCTTTTACTGGAAGAAAAATTGTTAACAAGGATCTTAATAGGGAGAGAAAGCAGTTCGCTATCTGCCCACCCACCGGTGGGAGTCCATTGCCTTGCAGAGGGCACTGCTTCCCAGCCTCAGGTGGAAGAGAATTGAGTCGCCTTGCTGAAGTCAGGGTTGTGCAATATACCAGAGTTCCAGTGCACATTCTTGTCACTCACCATGGATCTGTAACCAGAAGGTTTAATATAGAGTAACTAAAGGATACAGCACCTTCTTTGGCAACTGTCTGGACTGGGAAGGCTGAAGGGAGGTGAGGTTCATATGTGAGTTTCAAGTGAGAAATTATCCCTGTAGCCATTGGGATGGGAAGCATTTTAGAAACATAATCAAGCCAATTAAATGACAGTGAGTTTTTGGAGGACATTCAGCTCTGTGCTGAGGTACCACGTCATGTTTAAAATTGTCCCTTAGGTTTTATAAGCCACATAGACAGAACAGAAAAAAGGTAGCCAGGACGAAGAACTTCTGGGATGGGAGTTTGAGACACAGGGAGATAAAGGTTATATATGAAGTTTCTTTCAGTAATAGGAACTGTCGTGACTCACCTCAGAAGGAGCTGAAGGGAACAGACAGCCCTGTGTCCCCAAGCACATGGCACAGGAATGACCCTCAGTGCAGCAGGTAGGTTCACATCTGGACAGGAGTGCTGTCCTCGGGCTCAAGGACACTGCACCTGCAAGTTATGAAGTATGTGTAGAGACTGATGAGCCAACAGGAATGCTGCATTACAGCTTCTCTTAACCAGTTTTAGGCAGAGAAGATATCTGTCAGTGTTATTATCCCATTAGTGAAAGATGCCGTTGCCTGAATTAAAGTGCAAATGAAACCATGTGCCAAAGTCAGTAATACAGATTTTATTTAACAGTAAGTGTGAGGTAGAGAGCTAGATGGAAATAGAAAAGAGGGGGAGGGAGGGAGGAGAAAGAAAGGGAGAGAGAGAGAGAAAGCAGGCAGAACATAGTGACCCCGTGTGAATCCAGCAGTGTTTTGTCGGTCCTTCTTCACCCTGGGATTCTCGGTGTGGCCATGGGGGCTGGCGTTGTTCTTCTGCAGGTACCACCCCTATACAGTCCAGGCTCCAGGTATCCACAGGGCACAGATGCCATTCCCATAACTTGGGGTGATATGTGTATGAGAAGCTGCTTCCTTTCCCAGTTTGTCACACTGGGAATTTTCGTCTGGATGCTCAGTTGGTCAGAGCACAGTGCTAACAATGCCAAGGTTGTGGGCTTGATCCCCATATGGACCATTTATTTAAGAGTTAGACTTGATGATACTTGTGGGTCCCTTCCAACTCAGAATATTCTGTGATTCTTTGATTAACCAGGATGTGTTAACCAGATCTTACCATCAGGACTGAAATTACCACTTTCCTGTTGTAAATTTCTCCCTTCCATGCTTGTCTCAAGCAACTAAGCTGTGGTGGCTTAGTTACCTCTAAGTAAGTTGACAAGTTACTCCTGTGGCCTTGACAGTGCTTTGAGACAGATAACTGTATTTTTGACATCCTTACACTCAGACCTTGTGATAAATTTTTCTATGTTGCTACTAAGTGTAGAAAAATATCTGCTTGGCTCCACCTCAGAGGAGGCAGCATTCCAGGTGGTCCCCATTGCACACCTTGTCTGATGGCTTGTCAAGTGCTCTAGAATCCCTTCAGAGGACAAACTGGATATTTAAATGGAAAATAGTGATTACTTCTGCAATCTTTCCTTTTCTACATAATGCAAGCCTTTTGAAATAAAATTCATTTCACAAGTCTTGAGTAAAATAACATCTAAGCTTCTAAAATGTTTCTCCTGCTAGTAGTCACTTTAAGCAATAGGAAAAAAAGGAGCTCTACTCTCTTAAAAGAAAGTGCACTTGCTTCACAATTCTTACTGTTCCTGCCTGAAAAAATCCTAGTAATCTTAAAATAAAGCACATTGGGGATCCATAAACCTTCAAAGTATGTAATATATTTCAGAAATCCTGTTCATAAGCTCTTTTTTTTTTTTTACACCATATTTGCACGCACAAGATCATTCTGCACATCACTCCTAACTCCCTCTAGCACTTACAACAAATTTTAAAGGAAGAATCTAAAAATCTGCACAAGCATCAGCCTAGGACTGAACTCTGCCATGAATTCAGCAGCACAGAACTATTGCAATTCCTTTTCCTTCTATTCCTGCAACTCAGTGATCCAATTTATGTAATCTTTTTTAAGATGACTGGCAAAGGAAGTTTTTCTTCTGGTTTTGGAGAAAATTCACAGCAGAATACAGAAACAACTGTGTAGATACAAGCCATGGCTATGTTTTAAAAGTGCATGGACTATAAAGAAGACTGTAAATTTTGTCTACTGGTTATATCATGGGAAAAGGCTGGCAAATTGAAAACACTTCATTGTGAGTTTATTCTGTAGAAATATTCCTTTGCTGAGCAGTGAGGCTTCTCCTGTGCTTTGAGATCCACAGTAGAGAAAGACCCTCTATAAATATGAAGCCTCTTCTACTGTGCTCATTTTTAAATAAAACCCTGAGGATGATTTCTGCCTCATTTGCTGTACCATGGGAGAATGTGCTAAAGAGGTTCAGGAAGAGGCCAGTCCTTGCTTGACTTCAGTTTTATGATTTTATTCTCTTCAGCTTTGTCAGCTTTGTTGTGACATGGCCCAAGAAAGGCACAGCCTCCTCCCTCGGGGATCCTCTTTGTGAATCAGTGTGGGTGGGAACTGATGCTGAGAAAATTTGCTTTCATGGGGAAGTCTCGTAGAAGCAAAGAGACAACAGAGATCTATAGCTGGAGGTGTCAAACCACACCTTTGAATTCTGCAGCAGGAATACTCTGGCAAGCGTAGGACTACTGTTAGCCATGCAAGCAGGTGGCCTCTTCTGAAGAGCAGTGAGGGAGTACCTGACTCTCTGGTGTCAGGACCACGGGCTGTCCTTGTACCATGCACTGCAATGTATGTTGTCTGCTCAAGGATACAATCCTTTTGTGATTCATTCCCAGGATTCCTGTTGAATCCAGTACTGAGTTTTGAATTGTGATGGAAACAACCATTACAGAAAAAGTAGTCATTTCTTCCTGGAACTTTAATCAGCTCAGCAATAATTATGGTACATCTGTTGTTACTAGATTATTTGCTAACACATACGTGCCTGCACACTCTCTGATAAAGTAAGGACATGCTGGCATTTCTCTGAGATGTTGACAGAGAGACAATGTGTGCAGGCTGAGGCATTCTAACTACATTGTTGTTTTAACTCCCAGCATTATCATCAAGGATTGAAAACAGAGGTCAAATCCACAGGTTATTCAGCCTTATGGCTGCTCTGATTTAGAATGTTCTTTTAATGCTTCACTGCAGAAACAAAAGGAAATTCCTGCAATAGTGGTGAACTGGCCACTGTGTATCATTTTGTCTATTCAAATACTGATTTAATTCAAGACGTTAGGTGTGGATTGCTCGCTGATGAATTTTATTCCTATATATATCATCTTAAGGCTTCTGCTCTATGTTTAATTTGCAGTGAACAGGTAGGTTACTTTTTATTATATACTCTAAGTCATAGATTTTTATTGTCAAATGCCAAAGTGTGGCTGGCTTGTTTTTTCTTTACACAAATACTGATAAAATTCAGCATGGAAATTCAATCCAAGTGCAATTTCACCAAGAAAAATTCTCTCATGTTACTCTTAGCTTATATTTTTCAGTGATTTTATTATATACAATAAACATACAACCATCTACAGATCAGTAAGAGTATCTTGGGAAACCCTTAGATTCTAATTCTGAATGCCTGTAAGAGAGTATCTGGCTTTGTATGTTAGGCTTCCTAAAGTAAACAATGCTCAACTTAAGCAAAAAAAAATTGTTTGAGACAAAATGTCAAGTACCACAAATTTGTTGTAAATGTTCCCTGCAACTCATTTCTGTATAGCACTTTCAGTCAGAAGCCTGACTGGAGGCCAATTTAGATTCAACTGAATGCTAAAGGAGTGACTAGAAAATTGCAAACCTCTCATTAATCTGCTGTGCTTACTTTCCCACTGAAACCATCTTCCAGATTCTGCATATGCTCATAACTTAAAATAGATCTGGAAACGGTAAAATCCTACAAGTCCAGTGATGAATATGTTCCCAGGTGTGTTCAAATCACCTGAACTTCTCTGTTTACAAAGAAGCCAGCAGTGTTGTTTAACAAAATATAAATCAGTGCTGCCTTTCCCCTTGATAACTCTAAAAAGACAAAGCCTGTTTTGTACGACCACCATAATTGTGAGCTTATTACTTATGGAAAATAAAGGCTTGGTCTATGCTTGGCACTGATCCCTTTCCAAGGTGATAAAGGGTAAAGCTACTTAAGGGATTGATCTACTAGACAGAAAATCAGCTCTTGCCTGCACACCAGGAGAAGTTCTGTTAGCAAAACTGCACATCCTAGCTGGAGGCAATGATTCAGAATTAAACCTGTATAAACAATAGAGGATTCACTGTGGGATAAAGCAAAATGTGTTGCTTGACTTCAGAATTAAGGAGGAAATTCGTCATTTGTGGGTTATAAAGCCTTTAACACAAACCTTTATTTTCCTAACTGTTGTTAATTGAAAAATTATGTTTTAAAAAAAGTCAGTGATTTCATAAATGTAAGAAAAAAATCTTACATGAAAATTCATTTTACCATTTTTCATTTTCTGTTGTTTAAACAGACCCTATCTACTGAAGTATTCAAAATAGTGTTTCTGCTGAATGCATTATTTGGTGGAGAAAATGTGTTGTCGTCTACTCTGATTCATTGCTGGCAAAAAGCTTACACTGGCAGAGGAGAGATGGAGATCATAGTGGGGTTTTTCTTCTATTTATCTTTCATGGATATGAGGTTGCTTGAAGTGGCCAAGTTCACTTGGGTTATGACTGGGTGGCAGAGAGAAGGTGCCTGAGCTCATTCTGCCTCTCAGAGTTGTGACTGTATCCTGCTTCCAGACGTTTCTGTGGAGCACCACCATCCTTAGGTGCCATTGGCAGGGCTGTGGCTGAGTCCAGCATGGACAAGTCACATGGGAACTGCAGAGTGGCTGATAACCTGTCAGAGAACCAGTATTTTAAGCCCAACTATATATGCACTTCTGCTTAAATCTAACTGTAATAATACAAGAACTGTCACCAGTCACAACCTTTTCTAGCTGTAGAACCAGCTGGTGGTATTACTCCCACTATTTCCTGTGTCACTTCGTTGCTTTCCTGAACGATAGTTTATAAGCTGCAGTTAAAAAAAACAACAACAACAAAAATGGTCAGAACAGCCTGATTTTTCAGCCTGATTTTTCCTGAAACTACTTTTTTGTGCTTTGTCAAGTATATCTTTAATTTGAAAAATGTTAATATTCCACCATATTCAGCTGTTTTTCACATATTACTGTTTTTCACAGCCTAATGAATTAGGCTTTGACACACATCCTGATAACTGTCCAACACATCATCTTTCCTCTTTATAGCCCATTACTCCTAATTACTGTTTTGTGCATCAAATACTCAACATCTCTGAGATTTAATAAGGCAATTAATATTGCATATTACTGCCAACATATTTTTTAAACTTGTTGTCTCTGTATGTATCTGAAAGAAAGTAATAAAAATCTATTACTATATGTCAAGCCACTACATGAGCATTTGCACTACTAAACACCAACAGAAAGGACAAGGTAATGGAGACATTCAACACAGCACATCAAATTCTCTGCCAACCTGTTGTAGAACTTCAGACTTTCCTAATAAAACACAATCCATAACAAATTTTACACCTGTTTTCATACCTGATCATCAACAATAAGATGTGAGTGTAAAGTGTGATACAGCAGGCTGGACTTTTAACGTTCATTGAAACCAGCTGAGTTCTCTAATACAAAACAGCTGAACATTTGTTCATGTTACAGAGGAAAATAATCAATTTTTTATGGAAACTAATTAAGTTCCCAGTACACCCTTGAAATTGCTTAATATTTAATAAGATTAGCATTTTGTTTATTGAATATTTAGATCAATATGTACACTAATTATATTTAACAGTTATTTAATAACATTTGAACAATTATTTGTACAGCTAGTAGGTAGAGTTCCTTTAATAACCTGAGACTGCTCCTGTGAAGGAGCAAGGTATGGAGCTTTGTACATTATTGCTCCCACAGCAGAGACATGGTGTAAAAAGTGTGGTTTATTGCTGCAAGAAATCTTGTTGACCAAATGTAGAATGCAGTTTTCATTAAAGCCAGAAATGAAACTTCTAACATCAGGCCCTGGGTAGCATCCTCTGTGAATTGGTATTGATCTTGGATACCCCATGACCATCTACATCTCTGGATACGCTGTAATACACAGGCCATTTTCATTTACCGGGATCTAAATCTGTTCTGCAAGGCAATTAACAAAAAGTCAGTGGTCTGGTTTATTATTTATACGTCATCTAAAAAGTACAGGCATGATTGCTAAAGATACATCTGGACAAGGCACAGAGCAGGTTCAAGGCGTTTCATCAGTCCTTGTGCACAGGGAGAGCCATGAGAGAAAGAGTGGGAGCAGCCCTTGGAGTCAGGGACACTACCAGCCCTTAAGACCAGGGTTCCTCTGGCCAGCAGGACCTTGCTATTTTTCCAGTGGAGCTGGGGACCCAAATACATAAATATGAATGGTAGTTGTCTTTTTCATAACTACTCTTTGTGAACCCCTCACTAATCATTCATAGATATCCTGGGTTCAGAGGCCACAATTAAAACAAACAAACCAGAAAACGAAAACAAAAACCCACACTAACAAAACCCTAAGACTGATGCAGACAACTGTTGAGAGCAAGTTGGATTGCACTGGGGCTAGAGATGCAGAGCTGTAAACCACACAATCCTACCCAGGAGATGGGCATTATCCCAGACAATGAGATACTGAACCCCCTCAGAAGGGTCCTGAAGCCCTACTTGGCCTCCAGCTCTCCATCCTCCCCATTTCGCACTCACACAATGTTCCAGGGGCAAAGGGGCTCCCACAGGTCTGCATTCTCAAGGCCTGAGCTTCATCGAGGGTACACTGCTGTCAGTATTGGAAAACCAAATTACAAATGTGACAAATGGGAAAAGTCAAGTCCTTGCTGTCCAAAGAGATCTGGGAAGGAGGGAAGTTGCACCTCTTTTACTGCCAAAGCAGGGCATTCATTGGCAGAAGATGAAGGAATAAATCACAAGCTCTCAAGAACAGCTCCTGTTATCTGCATTTGCTGCATCTGGTACCTCAGGGTCCTGCTCAGTGGCTGCAACGGTTCAGTGCTAATGCAGAAATGATGAAGTGCAGACAAGGCTGGATAAGCAGAAATCATTTTGGATGGTGGGAGCACACTCAGCTTATGCCTACAAGCAGGTTTGATGACGCACTACTGTGATGGAATGTTAATCAGCATATTTGTTTCTGTAATATTTGCAAAAGCATCCAACAGGTTTCTGCTTTATTGACCTCCCATTTCCAGCATCCAATGCAAATTGAGAATGGTTATATTTATAAAAACTGAGTTCAGGACAATATGATACATTCACTGAATTTCTGCATAATAATTAACTGATGTCTTTTGGTAATAGACCTTATATATTTTAATGTCCTTGGCTGCTATCCAGCATTGGCCTATATATTTCTTTAATATGAGACTATTTGAATTTGCCAGTTAGATATTTTTCTGTAATTGCACAGGCTATGTCAATTCCTAAAATAATAAGAGCAGTGTTCCCCATGGTTTGATGCTTGTCTGTGTCTGTGACAAAAAATTAGAAATGTTTTTGCACTTATATATTTAAGCAATTCAGAATAAAAGCAAAACTCCCAATAGTAATTTGAGTAAAAATGACTAGGTGGCTGATTGATACATAAATTAATTATGTGATCCTGGCTGTGGTATGTCAATTAACTGCTCATCATTTAAATTTTTAAACTATAATCTTGTTACTTTCTTTATTCAGATAATAAGGGATATAGACATGAAATTCTGCATGAATGGTCATGAATAATAGCAAAAAACTATATTCCAGTTAAAAAGTCAGTAACCAAATGAATCTGACAAATACAAATCAAGCAGTGGTAGCTCTTTTCTACCAATTTTATTCCTTAGTGGTCTTCAGGCACGTTAAATTTACATTAAATACATGCAAGTCATAAAGAATCGGGTGGAATAAATTAAGAGAAAACAATAAAAATTAATCAAATATTACATTCTGAAGGCTAAACAAAACTGCAGTTATGCACCTGTGTGCCTCTAACAGGGTGTCTACAAGGAGCTGCTATTACAAAATACAGTTAGAATTAAACATTAGAACATGATTATTATTCTGTGTTATCTTCCCAACTTCCATTCAAGCTCAGAGCTGTAGGCAGAAATACAGAAGAGACAAGTATCTGAGCCCCACTTACGATTTTGGTCACTGCTGCTAAAGCTCCTCTGGAAGCAGAATGGAATGAGGGACAGATGGCATGGACAGAAGCCATCAGAAAGACCACAAAAAAAGGGTATATCCTGGCATCCTCTGTCTGCAGTGCTGATGTCCTACACACTGAAACGTTGTCCTGCACAGGTACACTTGGCTGAATTGGCAGGGATTCAAGAAGTCCAAGGCTGATTTAAACCAAAGTTAAGTAAGTATTGAAGATCAGACTTTTAATATTTTCTTCCCTTTTTTTGTCCCGCTCTGGTTTCCTTCAAAATTTTGCCTTCTTTTAAAAATAAATTCAATCTTTTTTAGGATACTGGATTCAGAGTTTTATGACCTCAGAATTCCATGAAGTTATGTGAAAAATGACATCAAGCTAAACATTTCTCCCCAGAATGAGTACCTATACTGCAAAATCTGTTCTTTTCAGAAAATTAGTACTATAAGGGTGTGGAAAGTAAAGTTGTATGATTTTCCCTGTATTTACCTGTTATACCTACCCCATATGTTAGGGACCCCTGTTGGAATTGTTGTATTTACCTGATGCACCTACCCTGTGTTAGGGACCCCTGTTGTAATTATTGTATTGCTATGGTTATGGTGGTTGTATTTGTTAATATGCTTGTTAACTACCATTAGATTGAATGGCTCAAGATGGTGCTGGCCAGGGGTGCACTGGAACTTTCCATCAAAGAGTTTTGTCAAATGCAGGCCACACCCCTTGGTCCCTGAACCAATGGCAGGCCAGGATTCAGAACTGACCAATCCACAGGCAGATTGAAAAACTAGCCAATCAGACTGAGCCTGACCTCTATAAAAAGAGGCACCCGAGCCTAGCTTAGGGTCTTCTTCATTGGCTCCTGAAAGAAGAAAGAAGATCCTGCCCTGGAAGAAGTTTCATCTGGACAGCACTTCTCCTCCTTTGGATGACCGGGACCACTCTGGTGAAGTGCGCCATCCCCCCATATGAGCCACCCTAACAGATTGCCTAATAAAGCTGAAGTTCACTGAGAGCTGAAGTCCTTGTGATATTTCTGACAAGGGGGTGCAGGGGAAAATAAAGAGAATATTTTCTAAGTTCTCTCTGTGTCTGAAGAATTTTGAAAGTCAGGTACTAGCAGATAAATGAAGTATGTCTTCTCCAATACCTGTGCATCTTCCTGCCAGAGTGCTTGATAAAGCACCAATAAACTTAATTGCCTTTGCATAACATTGATACAAAGAACAGAAAATATGTGCCCAAGGATGGCTCCTATTTTGCAGTAAGTTACTTATGCATTCTTCTTCATTCTGTGTGCTATATAATCAGGAGCTGCATCTTGGAATTCACATCAACTCTCCTCTCTGTGCTGAACATTTATGAGATTTATTACTATTTTTATAGATATGGTAAGTAAATACAAACTGGGAAAGTGTCATAAAGTATAAAGCTCATCAACAGATGCTGATTAAGGAGAATTGCTATATAAACTTTATATATTTTTTCATTTAAAGTTTAGCTTTGCTGGTTTATTAGAGAAGGGTTCATATGAGAAAGGTATGACACAGGAAATGGTGGCAGAAGGGAATTGTTCACATCAATGGAAACATACACTTTGAAAAACTTTTACATCCTATTACTGTTCACTAGAAAATAGTAAAAGAGGAGTATTTCAAAAAGTTGTTTAATTTGACCTCCTATGCTATGAATAACACTTTTACTATGGTCAAAATCTATGACCAGGCTCATTGGAAGTTGCGGCGCGGTGCAGCTCGGGCAGGCTCAGCACCGCAATATTCTGTGAGTGTCTCCCAGAGGACGGGGAGGCACCACGCTCGGGGCAGAGGAGACCACCACTCTCACACGCACACACGATGGGAATAAGGCTACGGAGGCCAGGAGGGGTTCCCCTTAGGAGTTCCCAGCTGGGTTTATTATCCGCACACTGGAAGGAGCAGAGACGGAGAACTCAGAACAAAGGCAGGGTATTAGGTTTTATGTTGAGGAGGCAAGGGGCAGGGAGAGCATCAGGATCCAACGATCTGAGGGCCTGGGGGTAGCACACAGGAGGGGCCAGGGGTATGAGGGGCAATGGGAGGATAGGGAAGGAGTGACTAGGGGGCAGGGATCAGCAGGGCTTTAACCAATGGGGTTACAGAACTTGGAACTCGGCCATGTAAGGCAGACAGGGGAAAGTGAAACTGGAATAGAGCCTTGGCATTCCATGGGAGAAGCCGGAACCTAGGGGGTGCCCTTCCCGGGCATCCACAGGAAGTGCTCTTTTTCATGGTATCATGGTTTTTTCATGGATTTGGATTGACCTTACAGATCATCTTGTTCCAACCCCCCTGCAGTTTTCTCAAAGCCTTATCCAGTCTAGACTTGAACACTTCCAGGGCTGGGGTATCCACAGCTCCTCTGGGCAACCTGCTCCAAGGTTTCAGCAGCCAAGGAACTAAACTTCATTTATCTACTTGAACTTTATACAAGTTTTTGCTTGGTCATCCTACAACATGTCAGGATCTGAAGGATACAGGAGACCCTCACACCATGTAGATAATGATGGAGACATTCAGAAGGTAAAATGGGAGATGCCTTGGAGGGTATCAGGCTTTGTAGCCAGGACCAAAGGGAGTTTGTTGAATGAATCCCACTACTTCACAGATAGATTTTTCTGTTGTGTTTGTGCACCATGTTTTCCTATTGCAAATATCAGCCTTCAAAGATGAACTGTTCAAGGAGGAGATGTTGCTCCTGGAACTGCTTCATTTGCAGTCCTAAATGCCGGTTTCATGCCTTCACCTGCCTAACATGGGGACTGAGGAAGGGTGGCTGTGAGCCAAAATGAGGAGCAGGGTTTAGGGTAGGAAAATTCACATAGCAAATTCCTGTTCCCCTGGCTTTGGTGAGCTGAGCAGCCACAGAACATGGCTGCCTTTGCAGTCAGCTGCAAAAGGGCTAATTCCTGTGTCTCCAGAAAGAGCCTGTGTTTCTGCTGCTGGGCTGGTAAGCTATGGCTGCCACAGGGAGCAGGTTTGCTGCATTAAGAGCTACAGCTATAAAAATACCCTAATTGCTGTAGGACAGAAGCATTAAACACATAGTGAGTTCGTTTCCTGCAGAAACAAATAATTGCCATGCACAGTTTTACACTTAGAGGGTCAGATTTTGCTGTGCTAAAATCATACTGTTCAAAAGAAATTTGTTTCTTCTAACACAAAGCAATTTGGTTCTGGTGTGGGATAACATAACCAGCAACACTTCACTGCAGCACTGACTCAACTGCAGTATTCCTCTGGTACTGGTCAATATAAATCTATAGCTCAGGGCTTGATCCAAAGCCATGTTTCTGTCACTGTTTCCAACAGGCTTTAACTCAGGACCTAAAAAAGAAACCCATGGTGAAAAACCAGAGAGCTGAGTGTATGTCCTACACAATTCAGCTGACTCTTCCTATGCTCAGCAGCTGATAGTTTAGGGCGGCAGTATTGATTTGTGTTACTGTACTTTATAGCTAATATGTTACAAGATTAATTTTCTGCTACTCAGCATCTGCTTTCTCCTTGGGAAGTTTTGTAAAGAATTTTGCTGACTATAAAGAATTGACTTTTTCTTTTTTTTTCAAACCAGCTGAACACATTCTTTATACCCTGCCCTTCCAAAGCATAGCATGACAGATACAGTTAAGATGATTATACTATATACTTACATATGCTTCCGTACTCACAGGCGAACAGCTAAAGTCTTATTAGTACAGCTCAGCATCCTTGTTCAGTCTTCTCTCACTTACTTCCAGCCAACATTACTGTGATAAATTATTATTCTGCAAGGGTAGGCTATGGCCCCTGTCCAAAAATGATATAAATCTAAACACTTTTAAAGATGAGTATTGTTTTCTTCTTGCATTTTCTTATACTTTTAAATAGGAAATAACAGGGACTGGCTATAGGTAAAAGGGTAGATATTTAGTTCAATAAATAAATGTATAAGTAGCTCAATAAAAAAAATGTTTGGTATTACCATGAACAAAATTTGTCTGGATGGAATTTGTTGATTTAGGTGTCTATAAATATCAGTGAAGTGATATCTAATACTGACATCTAATACCTTTTCACCAAATCAATATAGGCAAGATTTTGAGTACCTATGATTTGGCTGTGCCTCCCTTTGGGAGTCATTTAGGAGCAGACAGAGTGTGATGGATGGCAGGCAATGAAATGGGTCTTTACACAGCTTAACACCAGCCACTGCAATGCGCAGTGCTAATTTCAGGGAAGAATGGGAGAAATAAGTTGCATCATTTTGAGTCCTGACATAAATTCTTTTCTTCAAAGAAAAGGAGCTCTGACCACATTTGTTTCTGGACTGAGCAGTTTTGTGCTGGCTTTGAGTGAGACTGTGCTTCATTGCACATTGCTTTGTACGCTTTTGTGCCTGCACTATGCAGCAAGACATAAACCTCATCCTCCAGCCTAGTAGCTGAATTAAGAGCAATAGAGATGTGAAAAGTACATGCTCAGTCAAAGTGAGAACAAGAAATGAAAGCATGGATGCTTCTTAAAGGTTAACCCAGGCTGTGCCTCAGAGGCAGGGGCAGTGACAGATGCTTTTTAATGAACCCTGAACGTATTGCTCATGAAGGTTCTTATAGAGGTATTTCATCTACCTTGCTCCAGATTTGTTCTTGTTGGGTTTTATGGCAGCAAAAACCCTGTTTTATTCTTCAGGGAGTGCCACAAGGTGGTGAGGGCTGAGAGAAGGGCAGAATTATGCTGCCAAAGATTATAAAGCCAAAATCAGATCATCTCTGATCATGAACTCTCACACCTGAGGTTTCTGCAGTAGAAGCATGCAGACTTAAACCCAGTGAAGTTCTATCTCTTTTAGCTGGGAACAAGCACAAAGGCTAGAACAAAATAGCAAATTTTTTGGTGAGTTTTCTGTAGAAATCTGGAAGCATGCAAGTTTTAGTCCAGAGAAAACAGAATAGCTACTTTCCTCCATCAAAAATCCATGTCCTTCTCATAGCATAGGCTGTACACCATGACACAGAGAACAATTCAATAAAGTTAGCAGTGTGTGAACAAAATTGTCAGGGTCCTTATCGCCAACAACCAAAATGTACATGTAAGTAATCCTTCAACCCTAGACACTGTAAATAAAAAAGGTCAAGAAGCCTTGGCAAAGGATCTATGGCAATGTACTATTATCTGGGTAAAGACTGCTGTAAATCACTTTGTCTGGCACATGCTCACAAGCAGAAATGGTTTAAAATCAGTAAGAATAAACTTGGGAAAACAGACTGCAAACAACCAGCAGATGGTGGTAAATCTTGGGAGATGAGTACAATATGTTTATTGCTGCACCATAAATGAACATGGTTCTGCAGATGTAAATAGGCCATAAATCTGATTCTGCCCTCAGTTAACAAGGCCTTTAGTGCTGACCAGAGATGGAGCCACTACAGCTGTGGATTTCTCCCTGAGAGATATACTCTATCCATGTTGCCATCCTCGACAACTCTACAACAGAAGGAAAAACAGTTTAGTTCTCCTAGAACATTTTTCCAAACTTTTTTCACTGTTATCTTATTGTAGCACCTTAACTTTACAAATAATAAAGACAAATAGATTCACTCTACCTCACCTTAAATGTCAAAGACTCTGAACATGTCTCCATGGGTTCGAGGATATGCCCTTCTAGAGGGCAATTCACCTGACAGATGTAACTGAACAGACCCTTTTGTGCTGAACACTGAATATAGGTCAGACTTGAGTCCAGACAAGACTTCTAAATTAAGGTTTCTGTAACACAGGTGTTTACATGTGAACAAGCTATGTCAGGTTCAGGACTAGTCCTCAGAAGGGAATTTAGTGCACCCAGTGGAGCCACAAGTCAGGTCAGTTTGGTTAAGTTCACCTCAAAATAAACATCTCTTGCTAAGACACCTAAAATGAGAATCTGACATTTCCTGAGATGTTCTACAGGAAGAGATGGGATTTATGGGAAACATATGTCCTTCTGGAGGGGAAGTGTGGTGGTTTGAAAAAAAAGTAACTTTTTTCCTGCAAGGGCTTTTGCAATTTCCTGTGGGTACAGCTTCCTCAAGCCTAAAGACCCAATTAGTGGCTGGTTCTGAGATGGGCGCTCTGTACAGCCACTCAGGAAAACTAGAAACTGTGGCTCTGTGATTCACATCTTAAGAGAAACCTCAAGATTTGCTCTCTTGGTTTCCAGCTTCTGGACAGGTAAGAGGGGAGCTTGCCGGTCTGCCCAGGCTGGCTAGGCCCCAGGCTGGCCCGGGCCAGGCCTGCTCTGCCCGAGGGGCTGAGCCCTCCCCGCTCGGCCGGGGGAGGGGGAGCCCAGCCTACGCTTTGCCTGCAGCTGCAGGGCAGGGGGAGGGGAAGCTATCAGCTCGCGGTGCGTCGTTGCTGAGATCCGGGCCGCCCATGCCTCCCGTGCCCCTTCTCTCTGGGAGTGCTGCTGCAGGTCGTCACTGCTGAGCTTTGCCCGCAGCCGCTGGCACGGGGGGAGGCAGGGCTGTCAGCCCGCACCGTGCTTTCACTGAATCCGGGCTTGGCTGCTGAATCCTGTCGGCTCCACGGGCCAGACCCACTCTGCTACGGCCCAGTAGAGTCCTGCCACAACCCCCGCGCCCTTCCCCCTCCCTGGGAGGGGAGCGCAGCTCCAGCCACTGCCCAGCAGAAGTCGTGTGAGCAGCTACAACACCTGGAAGAGAGATTAAATCTCTCAGTGCACGGAATGGACTCAGATACAACTCTTTGAGTACCCAAATGCACCCAGAGTGCACAAATGGACTCAGAAAGAGTGAAGACACAGAAGAGAGCCAACAGAGACACTGAGGTCAGTGAAAGAGGGACTAAGAGTCCAGAGGGAAGGAAGAGGAGATGCTTTAAGCTGAAATTCTTGCTGTAAAGCCATGGTAATGGACTAAAATATTAAACTATTCCCTGTAACTCAAATATAATTGGGGGAATACATGTTCTAACTGTAACTTAAGCAAAGGCACTCGTGCTGAAGCAAACAGAATTTAAAATGACTGTGGCAGTGGGGAACCTTACCACTGAGAAGAGAACCCTTACCTCAGAGTAGAATGATAGAGGCAAATTTGAGAACCCTTACCTCATGGAAGATAATAGAGGGGAATTCTACAACCCTTACCTCAGGGCAGAATAGAGGAAAATCTTTACTCCAGGGATAGGAGAAACCTTGCGTCCAGAGAGAGAGAAGACCTTTTGCTTTCCTACCAGAATAGCTCATCCTTAAAATGCTACCCCAGTAAATAAAGATGAGTCCTCTAGACGCAGTTGCAGGAAGAGCTGCATGTCGAGGGAAGGGACTGTCACACTGTGAACAGATTTCCTTTTCCGGGTGGGAGTTCAGTGTGATATTGAAACCACAAAAGTCTCCATGGTGTAACAGCAGAGACTCTTCTTCCAATTGAACTGATAAAAGCCTATTTTTAGGGTGGTAAACTGATTAAAGGCCTCTCGGTTTTGTTTCTTTATGTTGTTGGTGGGAAAAGGGGAAGGAGATGTATCTGAAAGTTTTGGTTCTTTTTATTTTCTTTTAGTTCTGTTAATAAACTATCTTTTTACTTTTAAAGTTTTAGGCCTGCTTTGCATTTCTCCTAATCCTTATCTCACCACAGAAATGAGTAAGTAAACTCAGTAAGTGCACTGGTGTTCGGCCAGAGTACTTAGACCACTACACTAAAGTGACGCCTGGTGTGAGGAGGCGATGTGAAACCACTACAGGCAGTAAGAAATCATGTGGAATAACCTCAGGCACCCCAAACAGCAGGAGATCCTAATGTTTAGACAATTGAATTGTACCCCTTTATGTTGACCATTTCATATGAACATAAACTGAATCCAATCCCTAACTGCTTGTGTTAGGACAAATCAATCCCACCTGTTACATTATCTTCTGTCTATGAGACCTACAGGCCTTATATCTTAAAAAAAAAATAGGGTTTTTTGTAGTGTTAGCCCTTATTTCTGTATTTTTTCCATTCTTAAAATTCTTGACGACTTTCAGCTGCCACCAAAAGGGCACAAATTAAATTTTGTCATGTAGGAGGCCAGGGTTGCTTCATTCTTCTCTGTCATTTATCACCAACAGATTGATATGCATCACTCAGAAATTCAAACTTTTCTAAACTTATCCACAAGGCTTACAATTACTGCAGGCTCTGTTAGAAATCATCCAAAATTAAAATTATCTTCCCTTATCCATGTTGTGTGCCGCCCTTTTGTTGCAATTATCATTCATTCTATGTACAAATCTCCTGAAAACATGTAGGGAAAATATACAAAATGTGTAAAAGAAAGGTTCAAATATGTAAATTTAAGAAGTTAAAAGAGCAGGATCCTTAAATTTTAACATAAAAGAAGATTCAGTAGCACAAGAAAAGAAAACTGAAATGCATGGTGACAGAGAAATTTTTACTGGAGTTTTTTGAAAGCATATTTGTTTGATAGATCCCAGCTCCATTCAGGGTCAGAGTCTGGGTATATTTATCATTATAGAAACAATCTAAAGGGAAAGAGTGTACTATTAACTATAGTGTATTTCCTTCTTCCACTCAAGTTTCCAGCATTGAGAGGCAGCAGGAAACATTTGAGGGATTGTACAGAAGATGAAGAAACCCAGAGCAGAGAAAAACTACAAGGATGTCAATGGAACGACCTCTGCAGGTTTTGGCATTTTGGACAAGACTCGATTATGATACTTTATTTCTACCATAATACATTTTAAAAAGTAGATACCAGCACTCAATGTGACTTTCAATCTCACAATAAATTTGAAGAACAGGTTGATAAAGAACAAAACTCCCAGCAAGTACTAATGTTGCTTTCTGAAAGATAAATCTCAATTACCTCCAAATTACCTGTAATTATGAAGGTCAAAGTCATAAGGTCAAATACTGAGATGCTTGTTCTCCATTCTGGTAAAGTCATCTTTGAGAAAATTCTTTATGTTTTGGTTCAGAGACAAGGAAAACAAATATTAATGAACCATTGCGGAATATATTTTCATCTTAACTCTGCATTTGTTTCCTTTGATATCAATATTAGCAGTTAATAATGAGACAGGTATTAATTGCATTTTAAAGCACTGAGATTGATGTACAGAGGTGGGACAAACTGGTACTTATGCCAAGCACTGCTGGCAATTATACATAACCTTCTTTTAATCCTAATTTCATCCATTATAAAATATAGCAATAATGTGGAGACAATAAATCACTTACAGACAGTAGAAAGGTTCATTTATCTTTGTAGAGATGCTGTACAGAAGCCACATCTGAGTTATTGCAATGAAAAGTGGATTTTTGGACACTTGTGAAAGTACATTTGCAGAAATGTTTCCTTTTCAAGATACTGTTTTTTATACACTTTCACTTACACCTGCTCATGACTTTTGAAACAAACATCATTCTGCTTTTAAAAAATAAGTAATTTCCACAAGGAACATGATGCCAGATACAGAAGTCAACATACAATTGTGCAAGCATGAAGCATAGACAGGTTAGAGTTAGAATAACCAGGGAGTGGTGCTTGTCCCATGCACAAGATAATTTTAAATGAATGAATCTCTGAATAAACAGCAGTGACAGCAAACAACTTCATTTTCCCTTTCCTTCATGGTGTGTCCAGTTACAGTTCTAGAAAAGAAAGTCTGGATATTTTGGAAAATGGAGCTGTCTAGCACACTTGGTATATGCTGTGGACCAGCACGTATCTACTCTTCTCACACCACTTACCACCATTTTTGCCTTTTTCACTCCTCCAGTCCCCCAGGTGCCTGCTCCTCATTGCTGGCCTCACTAGGCATGTCCATAGCAATCCCTGCTGCAGAATCAGTCCCCATGCCAGAGTCGGCCACAGATGCTCCTTACGCCACAGCCTCTGACTTTATTCTCTCTGGATGTCTGAAGATCACTGAGGTCATGCATCCTCTGAAGTTTGCCATCCTGGCAGGCAATTAAGGGTAAGGTAATTAGCTGGACTGAAGCCCAAGGCAAAGTCTCTCCAGGTTCTCTTCATTTTGGGATGAAGAGATGCTTCCCTGACACTTAACATCCTATATTTCTTAGTATAATTTCCTAAATTTTGGGTTGCTTTTTCTTCTCTCTGATACTGCTTTTGCCTGTAACTGTCACGGCTGATTTGTACCAGAGATTTGGATATTGATTCATTATCAGTGCTTACACACTGTGTCCCTGGCATGAGCTGCAGGCAAGAGGAATAATTAAGGAGTGCTTGAGATTGCTCCAGAGTGCATTTAGATCTGTGTATAGCCATGGGGAGCACTTGCAGCAGTCCAGAGACACCAGGATGAATGTGAGTATCACTCACTGTCCACCCAAACTGCTCTCCCTGGCTGAGAGGTTGGCATGCAGGCTAATGGTGAGGGACCTGGTTCGTTTGTGACACCAGGCAGAGTGGTGGCTGCTGCGGAAACATCTCTGGCAAAGCTGGGCTCTTCCAGGGAACCAGTATTTTCATAGAATCATAGAATGGTTTGGGTTGGAAGGGAACTTAAAGATCACCTGTTTCCAAACCTCCTGCCATGAGTAGGGACACTTGTAAGAGACTGAAATGTTAATGGTTAATGACTGAAAACAATTTCCCATTTGTCGGTGGCTGGGGGGCAGGGTGCTTTGCTGAGGCCGTCTGCACCCCAACAAAGGGGAGAGGGTGAGTTTTTGGGTGTGTCATGGCAAGACTCTGGTCTACGTAAGACAGAGGTGGTGAAAAATCACCACCAGAGTTTACAAGCAAGGCTTTAAGGGCAATAAGATGCAGATCCTGAAAGGTGGGATGGTGCCTTTTATCATGCCAATGGCCCTCCCCTACACAGCTCACTCAGTTGTAAAACTCTCTCTCTCCCCGATGGAAGGTCCTGAGGATGTTCATCCCTACTGATGGGGCATAACTGGCTCAGCTGTGCTGATGTGAGAACCACCTGTCCTGTTTTAGGTGTCATAAAACATCAAAGACCCCCAAAGTACCCCCAGAGTAATTTCTGAGACCTTCCGCCACAGGACTGAAAGTTCCCCCTGCTCAGGGGAAGTACCTGGGTGTTCCCACCTGAACCTCAGTTACTGAGGATCCATCAGACTTTGTGCTTTGCATGCTTTTTCCCCAATCTGATGCATCAAGACGGTGACAATCACTTCAACAACCGTCACTGCAACAAATGGACATCTAAATTGCAACAATCAAGTCTCGTTGTGAGATCCATGGGTGGTGGTATGTTTTTTATCATTTCTTTCTCCTTCTTCTGTTCTTTTCCCTTATAGACTTGCTTAAGTGACATTTTTATGCTTTCATATTGCTATATTACAATAGACAATAACCAAAACAGCTACATAACTGCTTTCCATTGCAACCAAATAGTTTTAAAATAAACTCTACATACATTTATAAACACCCACTGTTCGGTGTTGTTTTACTCTAACCCACTCCAAGGGATCTACGAGCAAGAAACTGTGTTACCCTTGCCTTTAGGGAAGGGTTGTAGCAACACCTTCCACTAGACCTACTTGATCAACGGCCCATCCAATCCAGCCTTGAACTCTTTCCCTTTTCCACAGAGGAACTTCCCTGCTCTCAACCAGAGCCTGGCATGTGCTGAGCGAGCAGGTTCAGCTGCTCTTGTGCATCAGATCTGCAGTCCCTGCTTGCACTTATTAGTCTGGGTAATTTGTGTGTTTTCATCAGTTGGTTCCTTGTTATTCAGATTTGTTTGTTAGTGGTAAGGATTTGTGTTTCAGTCATATAATTGCAGTACAAGAGAAGCTCTCTAGTGGAACACAGCAGCTGTTTCACAGTTTGTATCAGCAGTACTCAAACTGCAACAATGCAGGGCAAAGAACAGCGCTCTCCTAAAAATCCTGGAGAACAGAATGAAAAATACTACTTGAGGCTATAGAAATCTGAGCTTTCTCAAAACTGTTGTAGGAACTCTGAAGGTCCCTCAATGAGTCATGATTTTACAGACATGGTGGTAGTGCCTCTTGGAAACCTGTGCCAGAACTGAGCTCGTGTCACAGCATGGTGTATGAGGTGCAAAGTCACAGATAACAAAAATAAAATTACCGAGGTTTTTCTCTTGAGGGCCCACATTTGAGTATAGCAGGATTCTTTGTTTGTGGATAACTGTCCAGATTGGAGTTTGCACTGGCTTGGTTTAATTTCCTCTGCACACTGTATAATTGCTGAAATAACTGAGCTGGCTGCAATTATTGGCCATGCAGTTTCATGCATCCGTGAAAATTTATTGAAGTACAAATCCTTGCATTTGCTCTAATTTGTGCTAATGAAAGGCCTTGGCATGTTTGCTAGTAAGTCTTATAAAGAAGACGATTCAGAGGGAATTCAAAGGGAATCACTGTAATAATTTCAAATTAGAGTAATAAATTTGACTTTATCACATTAAAATTAATAAAACTGTTGTTAGTGATTTGATTTTCCACTACTATGCACCTAGTATGGAATATAAAGATAGATCATTTTTTCAAGAAGTTTCTGGCCATCCACAGTTGAAACTTTTGATCAAAGCAAAGCTACAGATTTACATCTCAGCATATTTCTCATTAAGAAATTTATCTCTGAAAGAATTATTAGAAACTGCAAGAAAGAGTGGGCTGCAGAAACACAAAGGCTATCCAGCTGCAGAATGAGAACAGAGTTTAATGAATATTTAGTTTACAATTTAGCTTATGAACTGATTAATGATACAAAGTTATATTTTTTCCTCCAGATGACAATATAATCAGAAAAGCGATATGCAGTAGCGGTATGGATGTGACATCTTTATTTTTCATACCTAAATACTATTTGCCTGAAGAGCAAGCATATTGTTCCTGTACTGGTTGAACCTGGTCTACAGCAAACATACACATTATGCTTAGCCATGGAAATTCATCTCTTTGTTCATTACGTTGTACTTCTCTGCAGTAAAAGCAAAAGCTTTCAAATGTCCTTTTTCTTTCTGTATTCACAAAAATAATAGATTTCCAGATTTCCACATGAAAAAAGATGAAGCAGTTAAGAAAAAAAGCAACAAAACTACTCAGCTGTCTGTGGAAATTCAGCTGCACTGTATCCTCTTGCAGCAGAATGACCCACTTGTACCCCTGAGGTGGGATCACCACCCCATGCCCTGCCAGAAGGGTGCTGAGGGCTCTGCTCTGAGGTATCTCTCTCTGTGGGGCTGCTGACTCTGCCATGAAGTTATAAACAGTGCTAGTAATGAAATAGTGCACAGAGAGCAGTGCAAAATTCATTTGATTGCAATCACAGGACAAATGGAGCGATCTTCCTTTGATACAAGGTGGGAAGGTAGAGGAGGATGGGTGACTATAGGATTGTCTTTAGGGAACTGGCTGAAGAGGATGGAAAGACGAGACAGACTGTTACTGATACTGATCCTGTTTTCTCATTTTCTCTCTCCTTATTAATCTCCCAATTCTCCCTTCCTCCATCTTTTTTTCCATCTGTCCTTAGACATTCCTTCATCTTGTCACCTCTTTCTAAGTCTCTTCTCTATCTGGCCAGACGAGTTACTGAGGACCCACCTTGTCGTACCTGTGCTGTCCCAGGAGTACAGTGACAGCAGTCTGAAAGTACTGGCCAGATAATCTGTCTTTGTGCCAATAAAATACTACTAGAAGAGCAAGGCCCACCCTCCAAGGGCTTTTCCGCAGCCTGGCCCCTGGCCCTATTCAGCTGTTAGCACAGCTGGTGCCAACAACACCTTGACGAAGAGGTTTTTTGGCACAGGGGTACCATATGTAAGAAAAACCACACAATCCTAGCCCTCTGCCCCAGGAACCCTGCACACAGGGATATCATCATGATCTTCAGCCAGTTCTTGGTATAGGAAACCATTACTTCGCATTGGATAGCCAGGCTCATGTCAGGATTCCTGGAATAAAGAACTGTCTGTTTCTTCAAAGGCTGTTTATGTTCAGGTGGAGTATATAATGGCAATAAACTATTTACAGTGAAAGCTACCCTACAATCAATTCCTCCTCCTGTGAGAAACTGATTTGCAACACCCAACTGTTCTCTGTTTTGTAGGAGACACCATGGTAACACATATTACATGTGTGTAGGGAGACAAATCTCATGGCCATGGTTCTAATGGTACTGCAGACAGCTGTGAAGCTGCTCAAGCAGCTAAGGCCCTCTCTTCAATTTTGTTCTCATTCCAGAATTGTTGTTACCATGTTATCACCAAAGTTATCGCATTAAAAAGCAGCACTCTGTCATTACTTCCCTCATCAGTAAGGCACTAAGTTGGAACTAATTATTTTTTTAAAACGATTTTTACCTGCTTGCCATTACCCTTAACTAAACAGCATGCATATATACCATAAAATGATCATGGGTGGGTAGTGATTTAGTGCTAGAGCTATGGAAAGGAAAGTCACTCTGCCTGAGTTGTGTAAAACTTTGTCTTACATACAGCCTAAGCTATGTCTGCTTTTATTAACTATATATTAGAGACACAGGTTTCAGTGAGAAAAAAGGAGCAGGGAAAAACCCATGTTTTTAGGAAAACAGAATTACTCCTGGGTTTTGGTGATATTTATGAGATGGCTCCCTTTGCAGGGTTTTAGAGTTGCTTTTTTTCCCAGAGGCCAATGTAGAACTGCTGTCCAATATCTATCACAAATTGATTCTTTGTTCAGTTTTTCACTCCAAGATCCTGACAGTCTGGATCAAGCAGCTAAGTAGCAATTAACAATATTTATGTTGGCTGATGCAAAACAGAGACTGACTACAAGGTGATCCCTCTGCTCTGCTTAGCTCTTGGATTTGCTTGCAGGCATAAGGCAGAGGGAAGAGGCAATGAGTAACTTCTATAAAGACCTGGATGTACAGGGAGAGCACTGTCTTCTGACAGTGTTCTGAACCAATTTGAAAAACAATAGCCTAGTGTTGCAAGAGTTATTTTCTAATTTTTTTATTTTAAACATTTGCATTTATTTTAAGCATAAACTCTCATATTGCAAATTGTATAAATAAGAATGTCCTTTGAGATACAACAGCTCAGCCATTGAAAGGGACAGGTGTGAAAGTTAAGAACTCTGAATATAATGGCACTTTTTTGAATGTTGTAAGACAGAAGAATTTCTGTCTAGACCTTGTCTTTTTTTTTTTTTTTAATTTTTGGCTTCCTGTTCACAGAGGAAAAGCAGTTGTATCATGACTTGTTAGCTGTCATGCAACACACTCAACTAGGGGAAGGTGTTATGGTAGCATGTGTTGTTTATCATGAGGTGCACCAGAAATTTAGAATAAGTATTCTAATAATGTTTTGGGGTTTCTGAAAGAGCTGCTTGAAACAGGTAATTCTTCCTAACTTTTCTCTTACAAAGCTATGTGCCTCCCTCACCAGGAACTCAACAACATAAAGAAGTGAAAGTCAGCTAACAAGAACCCAAAGCAGCTTTAAGGTATCAGAGTCTTAATAGACGTTTTATCAAGGGTTTCTGGGACTCAAAGTGAGAAACTGAAAAAGTCCATGTACTGAAGAGATATAGGTCCTACTTGCAGGCTTTCAGGGCAACAAAACAATATCTCCGTGGTTGGGAATTTTTTATTTGAAATGTCAGATTAGACTAGTCCACATTCATGATGTGCTTTAGTTTCGAATAAATTTGGGCAGAAAAGCTTATGTTTGCAGGAGACAAGGATTTATTCTTATCTACCCTGCAAACCACTTACCTATCTGCTTGGTGGATTAAAATTAGAATAACTCCTGGGGGAGAATGATTAGTGAGCAGAGAAGAAGGAAGAGGCTAAGGTACTTTATAAATAAATTTATCACCTAACTGCACTTTATGACTTATATATTCTCTGCTAGCAGCAACTAGAGTGCTGCAAATTACTTTGTTACTAAAGAAATAAATATCCATGTCTGTCCACATCAATATATCTCCTGCTTCATAGTCTTCAAGACAGGGATACTGCTTAAAATAATACATACAGTCTGATTGCAAAATAAGGTTGAAATTAGTTTTAATTATTTAACGGATCTGTTTTGAGAAATGGGGTTGAGAACTCTTTCTGATAACTGCATCTCAACAACCCGTTACAACAAAACTCACAGACTGCATTTAGTTCACACTGAACTTTGAAAAAAAAATTCTATCCTGTAGTAAAGTTCCATATTGGTCATAATGGTCACGTCAAAATATGTGCTTCTTCTTGCTATGGTCTGCTCCTAATAAAGAAGAAGGAGGGTTCAGGGAAGGAATTGTTCCTACCCAAAAGTCCTCTTGGGGCACCCCTGGTACAGCTTATGCCATAACCTGGGTCTTGCCCTCCTGCCAGGAGAGTGTGATGAAGTGACAGAAGGTGGCTGTCCCACTTCCATCCTCCACAGCTCAGCAGCACAAGGGTCCCAGAGCAGCCTTCAGTCGGTGTCCATTGAAGAGAACAATTTGCATCCATTTGTTATGGATGTGCAAGGTGAACTCCAACAGGAATCACAGACTTTCTCTGCTCCAGCTTTCCAGGAGGTCCAGCCTTAATGATGTTGTTGCTGTAATTATCATGCCCCATTTGATGTTTGCAAGAAGACTGAGCAATGATCACTTATAACATCAACAAGCAAATGTGTTTATGAAGATCAAACTGATACGTGACTTAGAGACATCCAATTTCACGTATTTCATTTGCAAATTGTTCCCTGAAGATTTTATTTATTTTTTTATAAAATCCTTCAGCTTTATAGAAAATCAATTCTCTGTCATCTAAATGTGGTCTTATAGCTCAGCATGCCCTCAATTCATTTTTGTGTTGCTCCCTATTAATGGGAGTGTATATTAGAAATAGCTGTAAAATATATGCTGTGCTTTTTTGCTGGGGACAATTTTAGAGAAATTTGATGAAATTATATTTAAAGTGAGTGCTCTAAATTTTAAATTTGAATATTTTTTATGTCCAGGGTGACAGATTAATCATAGGTGCCTGTAACTTAAAACTCCAATTAAAATAAACAAAAATTAACTTGTCAGAATTGTCATGTATGCAAGAAATTAGTTTGAGTAATAAAAGAATATTTTAAGCCAACTTTTTCTTTTCAATGCTCCCCGCCTTAAGTTAGTGGAATTAGTGGACTACACTTTACCATAAGCAGTTATGTGTTTCAAAAGGGACTGATGTAGACAAAAAATAATAATGGCTGTCAGCCTCGCATGAAGAATCCATAAAAATACCTGCAAAAGAGAAGAACCATTTTGTGGACTTCAAGATAATGGTTTGTGCTTGTAAAAACACTGATGAAAGATCAGAGTGGCACTGAGAATCTGCAAAGACCATGTTAAACAATAGTATTGAAACATTTGATAAGACAGTTTGGGGTTGGGTGGAAGTCATTGCTATTGCAAATCAGTTATTAAAATAAACATTTATTTTTGACCACTGGAGTTTATCCGACAAAATATAATCTTCAATAGATACTGGTTTCCTTCTCTTTACCCCAAACTATTAAAATCAGCGTCTTTTCCTGCACTCTCCAATTACAATTTCTCATCAGCTCTAGCATCTCCAACTCCACAGAAGAGAGGAAGAGAGGCATTAGGAGGGAAGGAGATGATGGTCAGTCTGGAATAAATTACCAATATTTTTGGGGGAAGCAATATAGGAGTGAAGGTGAAATAAATAGACAAGAAAGTATGGCCATGGAACACGGAGGAGAAGTAGTCATGGAAAAATCACATCTGTAAACTTCACCAATTAAAACTGAAACTAGTTAATCCAAGTTATAAAAGACACCTCCATTATAAAAAAATCACCATATTGTATCATAGTAGTTTAATAAATAAGATAATATTAGGAATTTAAAACATTTACTACCAGTAAATCCTGAATTTAAAAGAATATTGTATATGAAAGTAGGAGTAGGACCTGAATGTTGCCTTTATTTTTAAAAATAAATTTAGTATCTAAACTTGGCTCTGGCAGATAAGTGAAAGCACTAACAGGAAAAACCAACCCTTCTCTCACACATTTATCCTCAAGTAAATGTGTAAAAGAAACATGCAAGTATTAGTCAAAATATAATGATCTGGATGTATTAAAACCCCACCTCAATGTGTCTGGCTGTGACAGGGAAGTCTTTTGCAAATGGAAATTTTCTCAACACAAAATGCAAATTAGGAAATTACAATGACAATAAAAATTGAACAAAGAAGGAACTGTGTTATTCATAGTGACAACAAAAGCTCTCATAAGTCTGGCAGACCTTGACCATCTTGACAACAGACCAGGAGTATCCATGTAAAATCCTAGCAATGATCCAAAAGTATTTTCAGTCCAAATGATTCTTATTTAAAGACTGTACTCACATCTCCGTAGGGAAAGTACAAAATAAGTATATTGTCAACCTGTGCAAAATGGCTGACTTAAAAGTCTCAAAGTCTTAAAATTTGAACCAATATTGTGATAGATTAATCATGGCCACGAAGTATGATGGAGCTTGAATGGGAATACTCTGACAGCCCATAATAAATCAACTAAGAGCAACATGCAGAGCTAGTAAATAAGCTCAGAACCAAACACAGAGCATATGAGTCAGGCACAGAGCTGGAGCAGCAAATAGTATTCATAAATATGGCAATTGTAAGAAAGATGTATTAAATTGCTACAAAAGCAAATGCAGAAATACACAGATAAGAGGAAAATAAAATGAAAACTAAAATATAAGCACTATTGGCACTTTAAGAAAGGCAAAAATATTTCCAAGTGTTTCACCTGTAAAACAATACTGACAACAATTTGAATGGGGAGGTATTTACGTCAGTGCTTGGCTGCTGGAAGAAGAGCTGAACAGTCTGCAAGGCAGGCCTTGAATGGAGCAGTGGAACAGCCTACGGGCAACCCAGAGCCCACGTGGGAGACAGCAGCATCAGAATGGGACCACAGACTCTTCCAACAGCTGGTCAGCATATCTAGATCTGGATAAATATGAAGTGTTGATTATTTGTGGAAATATTGGGATACAGACCCTGGAAAGGAGAAATTATTACAAACCCTAAGTGAAGATGGTAAATAAATTCAGAAACACTGTGACTAATGTCAAAACCTCAAATTATCTCCCATAAATCACAGATATTTGCAAAATCTGAGGCCCTGATTGACCAGAGAATGAAACAACCATGGTTTCTTCTTCTTGATGCATTTGTCCCACATGTCAGAGAACTAGTGACCTATTCTAAAACACTTATGATGTGAATGAAAAGGTAAAGACAAAAATGATGACACAGGGGCAAGAGTTGAAGCACATTCCTATGAAAGGGACAGCCTTAACTTTTTATCAGTGACACTAACATGAATGGAATAAAAATAGACAAAAATTGAAAGAAATGTCTTGAAGTGAAGTTTGTGCATGAAGAGTTCACCCAGGTCTTTCAGGAGCAGGAAGCCATTCAAGGAGAACATGGCCAAAAATCACTGGAGGGCATTTCTTAAAAGCAGGCTGCTCCAGAGTGCTTTCAGCCCATGCTCCGAGGGAACAGCACTATTATTTTACACATATGCTGCAAGAAATGGACTGCAATTACTGGCAACTTACCCAGGCAGGAATTGTAGCATTAAATGAAAGACAAGTGAATAAGAGTACAATATTGCAACCTTTCCAGAAATATAAAAGACAGGAGAACACTGAGACCATTGGACAAGAAATTTTCATGTCCCTTTTAAGAAAAGGTCTGGAGAGAATTGTATGATACACCTATGACAAACATTTACAACTATTCATAACATTTTTCCTTCTGTCTGTCTGATGGACAGAAAGAAATCTCAATTCTACTGAAGTGTGTTAGAAAGACTGACATGAGATAAATATCCAGGAATGCATCAAAATTTACTTTGCAGTCAAACAGCAATATCCAGACTACTGAGAAAAGAAATTCTCCATTCCGGAATACAGGCCTGTACCAGAAAGCTTAGGCATCCTGTATATCAGCAAACAGTCCTGAAGATCTCTGAGATCTAGTAAGATGTGATAGATGTTCCCACAGGAAAGCCACAAAAGGAAAAAACCCAAAAAGTACAGTCTTAGAGCAGAAGAAAAACAGATCACTTGAATGCAAACCACTCATGACAGTGGCCTGATTCCTTGACTGCCGCAGTGAGAGATGAAGCAATGTGTTTGTTTAGCACACTTGTCATCACAAAGAATTCTTTGAGAGAAGGGCAATATATGGAAACAGGAACCATTCAGGGTCAGATGGAATGTTCATCTAGGAAGAGGAAATACTTGGGGTTGTGTAAAAGAACAGGTTGAGCACAGAGGTAGTTCTGCAAGATATCACTTCGCTTTAGTACGGCTTGGGACTTCCTAAACCAAAAGTGTTGGGTTTGTTTATTAGCCTCCAAGAAATATCTTTTTCCATGCATTTTTCTTTATAGCCAAAGGATTCAATCCTTTCAGTACCTTTCAGTATGCAGTATGCCTGTGTGTAACTGAAGTGTACTATCTTCTCATTTCTCCATCTTCTCTTCTAAAAGCTCTCTCTAAAAGTACTTCAGTGTTTTCTTTGGTAACTGCTGTTGATCTCATGTGAGCTTTCTCATGTGTTCTCAAACATTTTGTATGTACCATGACTCTTACCAGCATCTCTTTTCACATGAGGCTTTGCTAATGTGGCATAGACCAGAAAATTAACCCAATAAATTTTACAGGTGAAATATGCATTGCTTAGAAACTCAGGATAGCATAGAGGCAGAGAAGCTGGAGTTTTGTTGGCTATGATGTTGTTTCTGTGAGAACAAAAGCACAGTTTTTTCTCTTGTGCCAAAGCATTGCTGGGATGCTATCCAGAGCAGGGCTGATCTCACTGGAGGTTATACCTTTGCTGTCTTTTATCTACTTACAGTGAAGAAAATGGTTCATGCGTAGTGCAAAGTATGAGCAGCAGAGTAGAGTCATTCCCTACTTACTTGCATGACTGTTCAAAGCTGTCTGTTACATAAGGCATGAACACTGAGGAGTCAGTGCTTAGATGTCAACATAATAGACAGCTAAGAAATATCTTGTATGAAGGGAAAGATTTTGTACATCATTGAAGAACAATGAGCTAATGAGTCATGGATGTCCTGCATGAAATGTCTTAAGCCTATTAGAAGGCTTATCCCATTCTAACACCAAATTATCTCACTAGGTCTGACTGGGAAAGGGGGAGATATTTGTATACTCATAAGAATTTTCCATCTATGTGATGCTTGACTGGGTTTGCTGGGAAAAGAGAATTAAAAGAAATCATCTAATTTGGAGCTGTAGCGTTCAAGGATGCAATTAATTTTCTCAGCACACTGCTTGTTTTTCCTGCAGCAGAAAGCACACAACATCCTCGTGCAAGGCCATTCAGACTCACTGGGACCCTGCCCTGGCTCCCCTCAGCACTCACGAGTCAGCTGGACAGGAACAGCTGGTCAGAAAACAACAGCAGCAAGTGGAGGAGCTGCTGGTGGCATTTTCCAGAACTTAACCGGGTCATTCCCAACACCCAAGTCATGATCCAGCCATGGATGATGGGGATTTGCAGCCCAAACTGTTCCTGCAGACATTGCTGCTGCACACTGAGCTGACTTGGGGAATGATAGAAAGGATGAAATTTCTGCAGGGCAGGGGGAAAATGGTTCAAGGTATGAAGTTCCTCATCAAAAGCACCTGAAGCACTTTCAGTGTCTCAAGAACTCCATATTAGCTTCTTCTGTGTTAAGTACTGCAGAAACATGAATCCTTTCATCAATTTTGCCATGTTTGCAGTTCTTATGAAGGCTTTAATATCTCTTGGCAGTTAAAGTGAATTCCATATTTCCACAGCATTTTTTAAAATTTTGACTCTACTTATTTTTTTCAGATGAAGATATCTTTATTTGTATATCTTCCCTGAAAATTCAGATTTTCATAACACATTATGAGCATATAAATGTCCAATTAACACAAGAAAAATCCTAAATAAATTGGAATTAATGCTCTGTAGTAAGTACCATGGTGCTTTGATGCTTCCACCCGTCTCTCTTGATACCTTCAACAAATCTCACTTAAAATCTATATAAAGTATATATAAAGTCCATGGTTGTTATCAGTGACAAGCACATATTCATTGCAACATCAGTCACTCATGTTTCAGAGTTCCATTGCCCTCTCTCTGACTGAGCTGGCAAGCGAGTAGAGCTACAGCTCCCTGTCCTGGACATACCATTAACTAAAGCATGAGCAGTGAAGATCTTAGTTACCATGATGAATAAAGCCCTGTCACTGTCTGTATAATTTAGAAAGTACAGCTGACCCTCTGTTTTCTCCCTACTCATCAGGTGTAAGTGCTTAGTGACTGAAATCAGAGACTAAACTGTGCATTTATCTGCATGTAATATATATATACATATAGACTCTCCTACAGTCAAAAGTTGTCCATCCAATGTATTTCTCTATGATAATTTCTTGCCATTCTTAGAATATATAGTGAGAATATATAGTGAGTTAATAATCTTCACTTCTCTCTTTACTTGTAGGGAGTGGTCGCTGAAGAGCAGCAACACTGTAGCAATATGGCCATCTAATACTAAATGCACCCATGAGGCGTCTGAAAAAGGAGCCCGATTTTTTTGAGCCAATCTTGAAAATACTGAAGTTCAAAAAACTGCACAAACAAATAACAATTAACTATACAAGGGAGGCAGAAAATCTGGATCTCAAATTCAGGTTGAATACAGCTGAAGAAATTCCTCAGAGTATACAGTAGCCCACAGAAAAACTGCTAGCAGGAACATCCCCCCCTCTTCCCCATCTCACTCCCAAAACCCCACTGCTGTCAAGGACACTGGATTTTTATCTAATTCACCCTCCTTACTTTCCTCCATGGCTAATGCAGCCAGGCAAGCATTTCTGAAGCCAAACACCTGATGAGCCTGTCATGAGTAAGAATAACATTTGAGCTGAGTGAAGCTAAAGAACCAGGAAAGAATCTGCACCCTAAGGGAAGTTTGTTATTGCTGCTTGCACACAGCTGGAAAACCCCATCCCTTTGGTAGCTAAAACAATTTAATTAGCCCCAACTTGGGCTGCTCTGTTATTACACTGGTCCTTGACAAAAACATTTCACAGCATTTCCCTCCCAGTGTTTACTTTAGCACATCACTGCTAGGAGGGGTATTTTTAAAGCATTTGGGGTCAGCTGCCTTTTTCCCCCTCTCCAGCCTGTAAGGAATGCTGAGTAAGTTGTTCTTACCTGGTAAAATAATATTATTGCCTCCAGGTTACTGCAGCTACTGTGTAAACTAACAGATCCCACAGAGGCAACTCAGGCATTTTACACGTGGCATTCAGATCTAACGAGGGATTAAAAAAACCTGCCAAAATGTAATTTTAATTAAAAAATCTGTCTGCCATCAGAAATTTATAATTGAGGAAACTGGTCTAGAGAAGAACCATGAGGATTTTCAACCCCAGGTCACAGGTGCTGCTTGTACCTGGCAATATCAGTTCAATAGTCCCTGCAAATACGTGGCCAGGCCGAAATCAGTGGAAAATGGCTAACAAACAGCCTCAGCATGCAGGTTAAAGAATTAACCTCTCCCCCAAAATATTCAGCCCACCAGGTCAGAGTTCAAATTGACTGGGAAGCAGTTGACAACTGGATAAAATTTTTCTGTGGCTATAGAGGGGATTAAATTTTCAAATATTATTTTTACTTCTTTTACTTAGTGTCTGTCTACTTTTAATTGCATCAATTCAGAAATACTTATGATATCAGTTTGTACTGTGATGTAGCACTGGACATAGTCAAGCCCAAAGACTGCTTTGAGCTTTCCCATTCTGCTTTTTTTTTGAGAAAAAAACCCCATAATTGCTCACAAGCAACTCCCTCTAATGGTATGCTTTCTTTTGAGTGAAGGGAGAGTAACAAATGAAATCCATTCAATGTTTTTTGGGTTTTTTTTGTAAGTTATATGAGCCTCTGAGGTTCATAAAATGCATTTAGAAGTTGTGGTACTTCCAGCTCAGTCATATGGAAACAGAATGATTCTGTAGGTCCTTCCTGTAGTTTTATTAAAGATTTTGTAAAGTCAGAAGCCTCTGTGGAGACTGTGTGTGTCTGGAGACTTTACCCGGCTCTTTGCCTTGGGTATTTGAAAGATGCATATGCTCCATTTCAGAGAATTAAAATTAGTACTTGAAGTATTGCACTTTGGATTGTCCCTCTTCTAACCTCGTTTAAATGATAACCCAAGCCATGCAACCGTGAACAAAGGCAGAGGAAAAGGCAGTGCTCTCTCCCCTGCTGTCCCTGCGGGTGCAGGAGTGTGCTGTGCTGTGTTTCTTCACCTCTGATCGCATCTTTTCACCAATAGTTACTGTAGACACCTCCCTGAAAACCTTTACCTTGGCAAATATTCCTCTTTCTGGATTTCTGGCTCAAAGTAGCCTTTGCTGCACAAAGGATCACAAAAAGAGCAGAGGAGAGTCTCTTTCCTGAGGTATCTGCTGCTTTATTCCCTCCTGTTCTTCCCAGCGGGAAAGGGCTTCTATGGCCACAACCACAGTCCAAATTCTCCTCTACTTTGAGACACTTCTCTGTTTGACTCTTCACCCAGTGATGAGCCCACACCATGCAAGGCATGGCTCAAGCTGGTTTTGTATTGGCTCTAGGGCACAGACAAATGGCAGCCAGAGTCTGATTCCCTAGGAAATCTCGTAGGAATTTGATGAACCAGCAAGAAGAGTTTCTTCTAGCTTACTGCCTGAGACCATGTAGCTGAGATGCTTCTGAAACCATCTGAGAGTAAATTTAGCATCTCATATGGAAAAATGGTCAGTCAGTCAAAATGCACTGCACCTGGAGGTACCTTTAACAAGGGGAACAAGGCAGTGAATGCCCTGCTTTGTTCAGCTTAGTTGTCTGTGAAGTACCTTGGTATTTTGAGAGGAAAACCAATGCATTGGGCCTAAATTCGTATGTGTTCTCTAAATTAGCAGAGCACATACATCACTTTCAGCAGTAAGAGTTCTACATTATTAAAAATGGTATCTTTATTTTTAAAAGTAGGGATTAAAGATGAGCTGAGCAATTAATAAGGGTTATAGCTCCAGATGGCCTGGGTTTCAGTGTCAAGCACTCCATACATAGCCACTCACAGTAATTTATTTATGGGACAGCTGGTATTACCTAAACTTGGGCCTTTGATACCAGCTTAAATATTCACTTAAGCTTTTTATAGCATTCAACTACTGATGTACTCAATTGCATCTTTCCAATACATGAATGGACAAACTTCTTCCTTCTTTATATTTACTCAAAAGCCCAGGGAAATAGGCACAGTGTGATGTTTTCAATAGACTTTTCTCAAAGATAAGATAGGGGAACATGACGTAGATCGTCACTCTATGCCCCTGTAGCCTGGGCAAGGAGGTAGTCAAGAAACCAATAATTCAAATATTAGCATCTCTCAGACAGAGCCTGGAAACTACACTCGAGGCTGGAAACAATCCTGAGCCATCAATCTTTGAATGCATCCAGTGTCCAAGGACCCTACTTTTCAGGTTGTTTACATTCTTCACCCATCTAGGCTCCATCTTTTTATTAAACTGCTAGTTAAAACTTTCTTAATGATGGATGTTAGCAGATATGTCTAGACATAACAGTACAAGAACATGGTGTTGATATGTGACAAATAGTTTTATATAGAGAGTATATGTGTTACAAAACAGATGAATTTTTGTCTTTTCTGCATAGCAGGAGAAAAGAAGCAAGAGTTATTAAGAGCATTTATTTCAAAAGGTCTGCAATGGAAAATGAAACTGCTCAGTGCCATATTTCAGAAACCTTGATGGGCCTTTTTCTTCTAAAATTCCACGCTGAAATATAATTGTTCACAACCATTATTACTTTACTGCACTTTATAAGACAGCTGTTTCTGCCACAGGGCTCAGTCTGGCAGTCATTCACTGCTTGGTACCTGCAACCTGTTGTCTTGGGGATTGAAATTATTATGATGATTCTGCTTTGTTGGTAGGGCATACAGTCAATATTGAAGCCCAGAAAAGCACCAGCTATAACCCATGTTTTGGCAGCTTGTCAATAATTCTGGTGTTATGATCAAAAGGGCTGTAATAGGACTTATAACCTGTGTCAGGTGAACAGAGAGATTGAGCTTATTGAGAGTAGGGTGAAAAAAAACCATACCAGTTCATTTTATTGCCAGGAAATAAGCTGAAGACAACAGATTACTTGGCAAAAACACACTGAAAAAGGCAAAGTGGACAGATCTTCTGAACTATACAGTCAGTTGGTTACTAATGGGAGAAATAATCAGTCATTAGATAATTGTGTTTTCCCACTTGATCACTTTCAAACAAAAGTGAAAACAAAATCTTCAGACATTTTTTAAGTATTTCATTTTAACTGTTCTGTCTCATCTTGCAACATTATCACATCCCACAAATCTTTAAGGAATACACCCAGCAAAGCTTTATTAAAAAATGATCCATGTTTTGTATTTTTATATTAAAAGTTAAGCCAATTTCAGTCAGCACTGATGAAATATCAGCCCAAGTGGACAGGATATCATGAGTTTGAAATGTCTCACAGAAACAAGAGGATTCATGGAAGCAAGGTAGAGGAATAATTGAAATGCTTTAATATCTACATTATTTTATATTATATTTGAAACTCATAAGCCCTTGTGTCCCTCTGGGTGGAAAACATTTCTTTAATTTTCACAAAGGATGAACTTGGTGCTTGTTTGGAGCCAATGCTGTTCCATGGTGGGCACCAGGGAGAGGATTTGGGTTTAGCCTACTCGAGGTACCAGCATGCCTAACTGAGCCCCTCAAAAGTGCTTGTTTGTTTTCATTGCCTCCACAGAGCACAGCCTTTCGAATCACACTCCTGTGGTCTTTTAAATTACAGTTTAATTAAGATGCCTAAGTAGCCTGAGTAGACAGTACCAGTGTTACCTTATACCTCATCATAATTCCTTGGAATATTACAGCAATTTAATTACAATTCACCTCACCCTTAAACTTGGCTAAAAATAATTTTGCTTTCATTAATAAGAGAATGCACGTGAAGTTTCTTGTGTTTGGTTAAGGTTTGGGGGGTTTTTGGTGGTGAATATGCAGGATACTTAAGGTCTCAGTCTATTTCAGCAAAGTGCTTGAAAGGCATAGTAATTAGTCAAGCAGAAATCACACAAAAGGAAATGAAATAAGACACAAACAGAACAGATATCACATGGCAGCATTATTAAGGAACTGTTTCTCTCATGAGAAGGATGAGTAAGAGGAAAATGCAAACCCAGGCTGGATCAAACGAGGTGATTTCAGTGAAGACAAGGAAGCAGTGATTAGAACATCCATGACAGTAAGAAAACCTTATCTGGAATAGTGTATGACACTTTGATCAGATTGACCTAAGGGGAAAAAAAACCATGACACCAATAATGGAAAAGGTGCAGTGAAATGCTGCTAGGGAGCTCAGAATAAGTCTGGAAAGAATAAAGCTACTCCTTAGCAGAAGTCTGAGGGCAGCAGGATTTTGCTCTGTAATATACTAAAACAAACAGAAAAAGGGAAGAAGTGGGATTCAAGCTCTAAACCAAAGCCAACCCTCTTGGAAGATCAGTGCAGGTGGGGTCTGGTACTCCCCATTGTACTGGCACTCCCCATCTGGTGCTCTTGATGACAAAAAGTAAACAGCCCAAATATTTCTGACAGCAGTGGTGCCTAAACATTCTTCATTCATGAACTTTGCATATTATAAACTGACCTCTGAAAGCCACAGTAATATATTCAGACATAGGACTACAATTCATGAGCCTTGGAGAGACAGTACATATGCATCTTTAAAAGGAAAATATCACCAAGAAAAGCAAAGTAATTTAAGTATGGCTCTGAATGTTCTGGGATAGGAATGCGTTAAAAACATGTTCCATGAAAGAAACCATTTATGTGAATGCACAATCTTTGATCTTGCTTATGCTGGAGCTTTCTGGAAAATGGAAATACAGGAAACCTTGCAATTGAACAAATATTTGAGATTGATGGCACATTTCAGATGAAGAGGGAATCAATAATTTAATCATTCCATCATCCTTGGCTGAATGTCCTCTCTACCTGCAATAATTCTAATGCTGATCCACCACACACAAGCAGCAGCAGAACAGACATTGTGAGAAGAAGGACTATGCAACTCCTCCTGGGAGTTATGCCTGTCTGAATGTTCATTCCTTAACCTGGCAGTTCTACACAGGAATAAAGCCAGATCAGCCTTATACCTAAGTCTTCAAGGAATGGATTTCCAACATTTGCTGTAGCAAATGCAATTTCATCATCTGTATCAAGGGCTAAATTGCTCAATGTCAGTACAGCCTCTGAGAGAAGACTGTTAGATGTGGATCTCTAGGTCTAGTGAAAATGTAAAACCAGAAATTATAATAAATCCCTGCCCTAGGAATTGTTTTTGCACATGAAAAATTACTTAGGTATACATAGGTATATACATAGATTTGCTCATGCTCCATAATATAATTGAAAAAAGTTTAAGTTTTATTAAATCAATTTGAATTTTATAGTTTGTCTGAAGGCAGTAAACTGAGATAATCTTATTTTATTCCATTCTTATTGGTCTCTCACTCTTTATAGGATGTAAAATAGCATTTGCAGGGGATGCATTGCAATTGATGATACAGGGAACAAACAGCAAGAGGAAGCTGAAGCACCGAAGGACAAAGTGGATCATGCAGCTGAATTGGAAAGAGGGATAGAGAAAGAACACAGTTTTCTTTGTTCCTATTCTAGCATCTTTCTTGATAGAAAATCTTAAAACCTTTCCCTCCTCTACTGGAGTGGTCATCCCTGAAAGCACTGAGTGGACTAGAGAGAGATGTTTAAGCTCTCTGTTATTTAAGTCTAAAATATATCTATAAAATGGGGTTTTTTGTTTGTTTGTTTGTGGGATTTTTGGTTGGTTTTTTTTTCATTGTTATAACCTTCTGGAGAAATATGGATCTCCAACAAAAGGCATTAATAATTTAAGTCTCTTAAATTCTCCAAAACTCATTCCTGTGACAGCTATAGTTGCTCTCATGCTTGACTATTAAATGTCAGAAATCAGACTTTACAAGATATATCTTTTTTTTTCCCTCTGAGGGAGGAGGCTAACCCCATTGTGTGATATATAGTTACAGAAACTGGTAAAGTAGTATGAATATGTGATAGCAGTAACAAAGAATGATTTCTAGCAATTTTATCCTTTCTTCTGTACTAAGTATCAGAACCACCAAACAACAGAAGTTCATCAGCCATCTCAAACATCATTTAATTTACATGAAAATCAGTCTATTTACACAAATATATTGGGAGAGCAGTGATTAATCCTAGTAAGCTAGGCAGGTAATTTAATTAGCTGGTAAGATTGCTGTCTTGAAATGTCTCATTAATTTGTTGTGAGCAGCTATCTCCAAAGTGCATCTACTAACCCTATGCAAGGATATATTCAAATGTGACATACACACAAACCCAAGACAGTTACAGATACAAAACTGCTTTCGATAACTCAATTGGAGCTGTAAAATGCTTTTGTTCAGTCCTTGACAGTCAGTCCTTGACAGTGCAGTGTGTTTAGTATCTTTCAGATGTCAGCAAGTCAGCAGAGAGCAAGAGAGGAGCAGCTCCTGAGGGGTCATCACGGAGCAGGGGTGTAGGTATCAGCCTTGGATGTGCTGCATGAGCCACACAAAGATCTCCCCCTGCCTCTGAAATCATTCCTGAAAAGAAATTCATCACAGTAGTGCCAAAAAGATCCTACTGCAGAGGGCAAGGGTGTTGACAGGTAGAGAGAAACAGACAGAGTTTTCCTCATCGTCTTAAATTCCCAAAAGAGGCCAGCAAAGAGACAGCAGACCCTTCCTTGGATCTGATCTATTCCCTGCACCAAAAGGAAACTACTTCTCTGTGCCTAAGCTTCCTAACATAGACAGATACTGAGATGGTGGGGTCACCCAGCTGACAGCTCACTTTCACTGTTTTTTCCCTTCCTTCTAAGTTACTGTAACAGCAAGAAACTATTTCACTGTCTCATCCCTTGAAGGAGAACACTTTGAATACCAGGAAAAAGTGAGTAAAAAAGCTTTATGGGCTGCTTTAAGTGAATCAAACTTCTCCTGAAAGGAAAAGAAAGATATTTTGACCTGACAAAACCAGCTTTAATGGATCAAGGGATATACAGATTTAGGCTATGTCAAAATCATTGGGCAGATAGCTGCTGCAGTGTGGAGCTGCACTCCCTGCAGCCCATGCACCAGCTTTCCTCTCTGAGGGAAGAGGCAGGATGGAGTGGGGTGATGTCTGCCTCGGGCTCTCCTGGATACAGCCGTGTGCCAGAAGGCTCCTTAGGTATCGTGGTTAAGCTGTCATTGCCAGAGGAAGTTCAGACAGCCTCAGAGGGGGCTAATGAGACACTGCAGGCCCTCGGGAGGGGCTCCCTGCATCCCAAGGCTGTCCCTGCTCCAGCCCCTGGCAGTGACAGGGTGGGCACATGGCTGGGTGGCCATGTCCTCTCCTGCACAGCAGGAACCCACTTCTCACAAGCTCTGCCATGAGCCACAGACAGGCTCAGGAGGCAGCTGAGCTCCATCTATTCCTGTCAGGAGTCTGCTCTCCCATACCAGGGGACATCGACTGGGACAAGGCAAAGCAGTTAAAACTGCCTGGCATTAAAAATCTGATCTAACAGTGGGTGCCCTTTAATTAAGGAGCTAAGTCAGCAGGAACAGAGCTAGGTTTGATTGTGTCCTCAGCCTGAGGGGTTTCAATTATGTGATTTTTGAGACTCCTACAAATGTATCATTCCATATGACCTATCTCTTCTGTAGCTGCAGGTGTTCTCCCTCTGGGTCCCCCTTCAGACCCAATGTCCAGAATTAACACAGCCAGGAATAATTCTATTAATCGCAGAAGCCTGCGTCTGCCGCCGAGCTACACATATCCAACAGGCACCAGGAGGATATCGAGCCTGAAAAACCACCCACTTTATATAGGAACAGTCAGAAACACTTCTGCATGATTTAGGAAATGCTTCACTCCATGCTGGCCTGGACCTTTGAACAGAGGAATTCCTACTCATAGATACTTCAGAGAACACCCAAACTGTTTGGCTTCCATCACTGCTAACATCACACACAGCGAGGGAGGCATCCTGGACTGCCCAGGTTCACAGCAGTAGGAATATTAAACATGAAATTTAAATATTACTCTCTCCTGTACAACCAATTAAAATACTATATTCATAGCAATTCAGACCAGCCTCGCTCCCAAGTGGAAACAGCACAAGTGACTGATCTCACAGCAAGGATGAGGAATGAAGAGTCAGCTCAGATACCAGAGGCTGGGAACAGGGTAGGTGCCTCTTTCTGAGAAGCATTAAATGAGATGCTCGAAATTATATCAACCACAGACAAACATGCCTCCAGCAATTATAAATTTTATGGCAGAACTTTCTCAGTTGCCTCAGGCTGTTACATATACAGCTAAATAGGATAATTTGTCTGTCTCATCTTTAGAGAGGCACATATAACACAGGCTAGAGCAAAGGCAGATGGCCATATTCTACAATATCTGTTCTATCTGACAGGTTAATGCAGCCAAAACTGTCAACTCCTCCTCCACACACATATGCAGGAAGGGAGGGATACTGCTGATGTTAATCTCTGCTAATAGACCTACAGTACAAATAATTTAAACTAATTCACAGCACTGTGGCTAGACATGCCATAGCTACTTCTCTGTCACCTTAGGTCTTGAGAAAAAGTCATTGATACCATGAAAATCCTTGACTTAAGCTGATGCTGGCGATCTTTCACAATTGCTATATTCAATTTTAGGAAGCCAAGGGCTTCCTCTGCTCTGCAGTAGTTGTGTACTTGGGTAGAACCATACAGAGAACCAAGGGGCTGTTCTACAGACAGTGTTTGTTTCTATATGACTTGGTTATCATCTAATCTACCTCTGTGATACCAAAAACACTGAAAAGCAAAACAAAGCAGGGAAAAGGTAATAAGCCATGAAATATCTGTGACATTTCAGAATAATTTATGAAGTCCAGTGCATAGGTTAAGCTCTCTAGGAGTATTTGACCACTGGGAAAATACTCAGGTGCTTAGAACTGGTTGCTCTTTTTACTCTTTTCCCTCAAAACAGCCTGACCAGCTTTGGATGTCCAGCATTGCCCAGGTTTAGCTCAGCTTCAGGCAGGTGAATAGCTCAGCTCATAAAATGAGATGAGCTGTACCTGTTACTAATTGAATACTGTTTTCTTTTCCTTTCACCCAGAAAATGAAATTTTGCCAAATAAAGTTAACAGTCTCAGAATTCAGGTAAATAGAAATATACTGTATTTCAGATACAATGAGAAAGTGTGCTTTCCTTAAAAAAAGAAAAAATTATGTGTGTGGGATAAAAAGAAAACAAGAATCATGATATGATTCAGAGACAAATAAGCAGGTTTCTATGACTGGGTCATGAAATAGTGGCAACTGCAGCATGGTCCACTTGCCAGGACCTGGGACAAGGCTGATCCTCCTAGGCTGGTTTTGGGAGGTGTCCCACCCACCCAGACCACGCAAGCAGAGGATGTTTCAGAGAGCAGCACCACTCTGATGTCCCCACTGCTCCACCTCACAGGGTGGTGGCCAACTGTGAAAGAAAAGAATGAGGCCAAGCTGCTCTTGGAGGGTTCAGACTTTGGGCAGGGACCTAGAGCAAAGCTGAGACCCTATGGTAGGTTTTGGTGCCATGTGAGGCTCTGTGTGATCCAGCATTGGAGTTTTTGGAGCTGTGATGGCTGTTTTGCCACTCCTCTTTTCCATTTTTCCAGCACTGCACTGGAAAATACTGCACAAAAAACTGTATTTATAAATTTCAGTCCTAAAGCGCTTGTGATAGGTGGTATTTAAGCTGCAACAAAAGCAGTTGTGGCATGTAGTTAACAAGCAAACAACCAAAAAGCAGCTGATAACAACTGCAGAAGAAAAAGACCCCTCTAGAATCATCTGTAAACTGTAGACCAGAAGCTGAGGCTGAAATAGTGCGAATATCCCAGGGAAGGAGAGATAAGGTTTCTGCCTGAAGTGAGACAACTCATTTGTAGCGCTACCATGAGGAAGGCTGTGGCCAGCAGGCCTTTCAGAGACCCGTATTTCTCAAGACCAGGTTATGACGCACTTCTGCAATGCTCTGCAAAGAGTACTCACATTTCTGATTACTGCAGTAATTGTGCCCTTCACCAGGTGATGTCTCCCAGCACCCTGACTGTCCTCACTAACTTTCACCAAAGGGTCTGAGTTCTGTTGTGCTGCATTTTACACCCTGGTAAACCCGAGGAGGGGACTATGGTTGGTGGCACACTCACAGTGTCCTGGTTGAGGCAAATTTGGAAGGAAAGCCTATAAGGGGTCTCTTCTACGCAGCCAGCTTCAGCAGCCCCTCCCCCCAACAGGTTTGGGATAAAAATCTCCTTAGAGAAAAGTGGAAAAAACTTTATTTAACCAGAAAAGTATTCATAAGCATAGAAAAGTGAACAATATTGAACAAGAAAACCTCTCGTTGCTCTGAAGAGCCAGCAAAGCCAGAAAGTCCCTCTGTGGGGGTGGCTCAGTCTCTCCAGGGCTCAGGCCAGGTGCTCAGGCCCGGTGTGCAGCTTGGGGGCCCCCAGGAAATTGTCCTGATGTCCTGGACTCAAGAGGTGCTGAACAGTCCCAGAAGAGGAAAAAAAACCACAACTCCAGTAAAGCTCTTCTTCTTCCAGCCAACGAGGAAAATTAGCAAAAAAAGCAAAGAAAAATTCCCTGTCTCTCTCCCTCTTCCAAAGCAGAGAGCTCCGAGAGAGCACTGCCAGCCTTATCTCTCTCTCTCCCTGTCCGTGCTGCAGACAACACAGTCCGTGAGAAAAGGAGTTCCAAGGGAGTAGGGTGCAGTTTCTGCAGATGAACTGCACGCTGCTTCTCCCCAACCTTGCTCTCTCTGTTCAGCTCCACAAGCACAGAACTCAACATCCAACATAAGCAGAAGAGACGACTGGGCATACAAGCACCATAAAGTCACCCTTTAGTTAGTTTTGCAGGAAACAACATTCTGAGAGTCAACTGGCATTAATTCCTATTCACGTGCTGCACAATGCGTAGGGCTCCTCAGCAGACATGGGAAGCTCAGGGGCGGGTGTCAGCCCTGCCTCTTCCCATCCCACCTGGAAGTGCACCTGGAAGTGCACCTGTACACTTCCATGGCTCCCACCAGGTTTCCAGAACCACACAATTGCCACTGGTCCAAACCAGGTCTGCCAGAAGCACCTCTCAGGGAAAACAAGCAAGAGCTGAGCCATGACAGTTCTGTAGCTGATACAAAAATCAGAAACCATGGAAGAATAATTTCTGGCTGGGATCTTCAAAGAATTCAATTCAATAGTGGGTTAGAGTTACTTTGAAAATCACAGTCTAATCACTGAGATACTGCTGTGAGAACTCAGCGCTGTGCTGTTGAGTAAAGGATCATTTTACCACAGTCTTTTTTCACAAAAGAATTATCCTGCACTGACAGTGATTAATAATCAAGAGCTAGTAATTAAGCTTGTATTTACAGAAAACACACAGACAAAAATGATGGCTAAGGAAATGGTGCTACAAACTGACCCTTCTCACTTCAAAGAATGTGAAAGGTGCAGCAGACAGTCATGAGGAGATGGCACATCTAAGAAACGACAAAATTAGCAACTACCCTTCTTGAGGGTTTCTATAGGAAAGAGTTAAATTTACCTCATAGAAAAGTGAGGAAATGCTGTCTCTGTGTACCCTGTGAGTCTTTCAGGGCTCACCTTTTACTGAGAAACAGAGAATCACTTTGTAGAAGACACCAATAGAGAGAGTCAGGTTTTTTGGACCACTTCTAACACTTCTGCAAGACAAGGTAGATCCTTCTCCCAGCCTGTCATATTGGAGACATCCTTCTAATCTTTCTCACATGGGCTCCCAGAGTCAGCCCAGGGAAGCAGGTTTGCACATGTTTCTCCATGGGACAGTGCAGCTTTGGGTTGCAGTTGCCAGCGTGGTCCATGGTTTTTGTGAAAAGACCCAGTGGCTCCCCCAACCATGCAACAGTTGTGTGCTACAGCATGGAGCAGGCTAGAGAGGAAAAGGAGAGGAGACAGGCACAGATACAAAATTCTCTCAACTCTCCCATCATTTCAGAGAATAACAGGTGGGCATTATTCCAGTCAGCCTCAGCAGTGCCACAAGAACCTACTGCATATCAGGGACGATCCAGGGAAGTCTATGGGGTGAAATCTATGTCTTTGCATATCAGGGGATCAAAATGCAAGTTCACAGTGCAGGTGTGAAATGGATTGATTTAGTGTGTGTTGAGATAAATTGCTACCGAATCTCAGGCCATCTCAAGCAGTGGTAGGTATCTACTTGAAGTCATGAATCAGGAATCGTGCCAGGCAGCCTACTCCATCTCAAGAGTAAGTAAACCATAGATCTGATAAGCTTTGTATTACCTTTGTAAAACTTGAATCAGGCCCTGGGGTGTTTTCTTACTTTAGTGTATTTAAGATTAATAAACCTAGATGTGGTGTTCAGTTCAGAGATTTGGGGGGCAAATCCCATGTTTGCCAGGAAAGACAGATGAAATAGACACTTTGTGAAATAAATATTTTATAAAAGAAATAAAAATAAAACAAAAAAATCAGAATTTGTGTCTCAAAAGACTAATGTATTTTAACATTTATGCTGGAATGACTCTGAGGCCTCCAGTGTTTCATTTCCCTTGCCTTGCCTTTGAGCAACATGATTAATTTAAATAGACAACCAAATGGTAAATCACAATTCCTTTGAAGTTTAGAGCTAAGTCTGCTGAATCAGTATTAAGCTGTTCCTGTATTTCAATTAACTCTTTGGGAAACCACTGCCTCGTGGAGACTTTCTGTAATTACTGATGTGAATGAATGGAATTCCAGAGGTGATGAAGACCTTTCAGTTAATTGATTTTGAGGCTCCAGCTAGACAAGCCAAGCAAAAAAAGGAGAACATAGCTCTGAAAGTGGTGATAAGTAGCTTAATCTTCAAGGCTTTTTGGTTTTATTTTTAAAAAGAAAGCAGTGAATAAGAATGTTTATTCTTAGACTTCATTTGAGGAGCAGCTTCTGTAGTTGAAACAAACATGGTAGTAGTTAAAAATAAAATCAATGACCTCAGCAGCTTCCTCTAGATGCAAGCCTAAACCAGTGCTGACCCGAGACTTTTTATTTGCAAATTTTTAATTATACGAAGACTGCCTCTTCCTTATTATGCCCATCAGTGTAATGGAACAAAGCCACTTGCAACCTCTTTTCTATAGTGGATTAGGTTCATGTTTTTTCCTTTAGGAAACAACAATTTAGGAGATGACTTACAGTTGTGAATGATCTTGCCAAGGGAGTACCAGAACATGTTTTATGGTATGGCAAGAGCACTTATCTCCTTTCATGAAATCAAGGTTGGACAAGAGCAAGGTTCATCTCCTCTCCAGGTCATCTGAATTTTATTGCTTCTAAATATATTGGCAGTGTACTGAAGCATTGACTAATATACTTCAACATGCATATTTATTAGTTCTCTCTTTCTTATTTCCATGCCTTCCTAAAGTAAGGGGTGACAGAATTTCAATAGAGCTTAAAGTACAAATTTTTACAAATTCCTTGGGATGTAGACAACTTGGACTTTAAAAACTTAGTTATTAAATTCTCAAATCCGGTATGTATACACCAAATCTTGTGTGTGTGTGAGAGGTAGGAATTGTCACAAATTGGTAATTCCAAGCAAAAAGCATTTTTGGGAATATTATTCACACTCAGATAAATACAACCATAATTGACAGGTTGCTCCTTCTGTGCTAGACACTGTAGATGTACACCTACTATTGTAGATGTGATTGCTGAAATCACCAAATAAATTTATGCTGGGTGTTGGCAGAACTGCTCCCTTGGGTTCTAGGCCCCCCCATTACCAATATTCACCTCTAGACCTTTACAGTTTTGTTGCTTTGAGCTTTACCCTGCTCCTTTATGCACTTGGCAGGGTGTTTTTCTCCTTAGGACTGTTAACATGGTCAGCAAGCCCATGCACAGACCCAAGGAGCATGCTGTTCCCAGAACATATTCCCCGAGTTTTTGTCTGCTTGAGGCTGTACCCAGAGCATTAGACACGTGCATTTGGGCAGCTGAGCAGGGTCCCTGATGGCAACTTCAGCACGAGCTGAATTCCTTTCCAGCTTGCACTGAACAGAGCAGGTGGCTGCTGCCCTGTGCACACAGGGACAGCTGCCAGCACCCACTTGGTGCCTCTACGTGTTCAAATCCAGAGCTGGATCCCTCTTCAGTTCCAACATGAATCTGGCCAGTTTTAGCTTTATTGCTCTTTCTCACTCTTCTTCTTCTGGCCTTCTCTAGAGTGGTGGTTTTTTTTGGAGAAAAAAAACCTTTTATGCTGGAACTGGAATATAGGAACTTAGAATTCCGTTTTGATCAAGCAATTCTTTCATGGAAAAACAAAAAAGTTTTTTCAGATTTTCTCCAGCAGTGTTGGTGAACAGCATAAAATACCATTACTAACTCTTGCCTTGGAAGCCAGTCAATAGTAATCCACTTCTTAAATATATAAGCTGAAACTATTAATGATGTGGTGAAAAGATAAAATTTGGGGTATTTTTTGAGACAAAGCTATGGTTTGATTTATTTTTTAATTCATTATAACGAACTATTTATTTTAGTCCTCAATGAATTAAAGTGACTAACATTTTTATCAGAACACTTTATCAAAATCAGTGATAAATAATGTTATTAGATGTAATATTCCAGCCTCATTTGCTTTTCACATATAAATTCATAACAGCCAATAAAACATGACTGTGTAATAATATTGTACTAAAGCCATAAACACTGTATTTGTAAAGTTGACATGTAAAAAAAAAAGGAAAAAATCTATCTTCCAACAAAGAAGATTGCAAAGATTCCAGTCAGACTCAATAAATGCTGAATTTGGGTTCTTTATAATACAAAACTCTGAAAAAATAAACTTTTTTTTTTTAGAAAATTATTGTTTTAATGAAATGAGAAAATTAATAATAATTATTTCTTCCCCTGTGTGTCCTTTCTTTCTCCCTCCCTGCCTTTCTACCACTTAAGGAGACAATGGAGAGGGGGAAGGAAGGAAGGAAGGAAGGAAGAAGTAATGTCTACAAATCTAAAATCTGTATATTTCTTTGAAGAAATAAAAGTATATGTTTTAAGCTTACAATTGAAAATTATCTCATTTTTGTGTGTGATTTTTTATTTAAATATTCTGATGTTTTCCAGCTCCTACTTGTTTGGATATCAGCTAATTACCGTCACATTAAGTATCTCATACCATGGTCAGATTCGTTCTTTTGTTGAGCAGTCTATTAAATAACTGGAGGAAGTTCATATGATGCAAGTTAATTTTACTACTACTACCAAGTCAGAGGCTTCTCCAAGAAGAAAAGAGCGTGAGGAAATATGAAGCATAACTTCCAATCTTAGCAATCTTACCAATCTCCCTGCCCCATTTCCCTCAAGGATTCACAGAGCACAGCCTGATGGACCCATCTGTTTCCAACTAAGTGTTTCAGGCTCTGTCTTTTATAGAGGCTTTTTTGCTACAAGGCCAGAAACATCTTAAAGGTCTGATTTGAACCAGACCTCTTGTTGCTGTCCCATGAAAATACAAATTCCAGACAGGAGGAAATTTCCTTTGCTCTTTCAGAGCTGGCTGGTGCTCAGAGATACCCAAACACCACTGACAACACATTAAATGTGTCTGTGTTAGCAAATACTGGCCCACTGACCTCGGTGTCACCTGTGAGCACAGGCCACGCAGCCACAACATTTTACAACATGTGAATCTGAGTGCTGCAAAAGGTGGTATTAAAGTCAGGCAGGAGGTGAACACTCCTCATTCCTTCCCAAAACAAGCTCCTACCACAGTGCCCAGAGGCTCAACACACTCATTTCAGCTGGGCTCAGGCAGAAACACACAGAGACATCCGTTCTCATTAGCTCTGCCACAAACAGGGCAATGGAGGCTTCTGGGAAAACTCGATCAAGGAGATGGATGAAAACAGCCATAAACTATGTAATGTTTCTAATGTCTTCCAAATCTCATTAATATATTTCAAATTGCATGGAGTGGTTTGAGTTTATTTATGATTTAATTTCTTATGGTCAGTGACAACATAAGCAAACCCCAAACTGCAGTGGCTGAGATTTCCCCTGGAATTATAAACTCACATTTTTCTAGAAGTGTCTTTTCAGCAATTCCTGCTACATAGTTATTATATTTATATAGAGTATATATAGTCATTGTTTTTTACTGACTTGTTTAATTGTTTATAATTAGAACACAGTTTCAAACTGAAATTATTGGGCTGACTGGAAGCTGCACAGCTTTCAAGTGTGTATGGAGCCTCCCCAGATTCCATTTTACCATTTTCATAGCCAGAGGCCACTTTGCTGCCTATTTAGTTTGGTGCCTTTATAAAATAATGCCATCAATATATTCAGACTGGAATGAGAAGGCACACATTGACCTTCCTTTTGCCAGTACCTCTGGGCTGTTTTTATTATGTTAAAGATCTATAGGTCAATAAAAAAGCTTATTAAGGTGAGGTTACTAAATGAAAACAAAACAGACAGTGGGGTCAGTTGCCATGTGCAGCTCAAAGCAATATAAATATAGACTTATCTCCTTACTTCCCTCTTTTTTAGAAGTGGCTTTAGTGCTTTTCAGTTCAGGCCCAGTTAAATGGGTGGTATGAATCTCTGCTCAACTTCTTTCAGCTGTACAGAACCAAAATAGCTCATTCTTACTCTATAGATCCTCTGCTGCTAGAAATTATTGATTCTGCTGATACAATAAAGTATGAATTCTCAGAAATTATTGTGAAATTTCTTACTTTTTTTTCTTCTTAATTCTTTTGCCTTTGAAGGTAGGTGAAGACTTATACTGTTTCCCTATCAAAAACCCCCCAACAAAACAACCCCCCAAAACCACCAGAAAAACCAAAGGAAAAAACCCTCAGAAAAATCAAAATCCTTGAAAAATGGAAGCAGTCATCATTGACATGATTTTCACTCATTTTGGCCAGCTCCAGTTAAAGCACAGAATAGCACAGTGTAGCATTCTGAGCTGAAATAAATGACCTGCCTGAAGTTCACATTTATCTGTTCATTTCAATGCAATTTAAGTGGACCATCTGACCTAGATAAACTATATAGGTTCATTGCATAACATAGGTATGATGAAAGAAGAGATTCCTGAGAATATTTTTCATTATTACATCAAGAGAGTAAAAGGGCCAGTGATAAGAAAAATAATGTTCCAAAGAGCATAGAAAAAGAGCAAATAGTGAGAAAGAAGAAAAAGAGCAAATAGGGAGAAAAGAGCTATTTGAGTAGATGGCAACAGGTCACATGTTAAAACTTCAAAAGAGCTGGTCACAAGGGAAATTAAGAGAAACATTTCAGGGAGCATATGATTAAGATGTGTATAGAAGCACTGCAGTCAGCAGTGGAAGCTGTGCTCCTGCTTCTCCTTTGACTTATATCACCCTCATTTCAACAGCTCTAGGGTGTCATCAGACAAAAATGAAAATGTGACTGCAGTGGGCTACTCTTATTCTGAAATTACCAGAAATTAAGGAGCCTGGACTCAAAGCACAAGCTCCCATTTGTATTGCACAGTGATTTAACCAAACTTTACTGTTTGAAATGTGGATTTAAACTGCTACTGGTGATTCCCCTGTTTCCCTGCTCAAGGGAGAAATTTCCATCTGTAGGGGTGACTGTCAGTTCTGAGCCCAGGTACTTCCTCCAGCTGATCCCATAAACGATTGTGGAGTGGGGGAATACAACGTTTATATAGTCAATGGCAAATAAGAGCTGAAGAAAATCCCCGGAGGGGAATAAACAACTTCCCCCAGAAGGATCCTCAGAAAACTCAGAGCAACAGAAGGAAAAGGCTGCAGATCTGCCCTTGCAGGATGCAGTTTATCCCAGAAAGGACAATATCAGTGGCAGCACTAGTTCTTTTGCTCAGTCTCTTTCTAACAGCTAAAAGTTTTCCATTGTATATTTTTTGACTCCTCTATTTTTAAAACAAAATCCTTACATTAGATTCAGTCAAATTTGAGATCTAATCATAGCCTGGCTTCAGGCTTATACTTCCCTAGAGAGCATAACTTTGGCCTACCAAAATAAAACCCAAATGAACACAAAAAAACCCCCAGATATTTATATTTACCCTCATATTCAAGTCTTTAAATCTATTCAACTACTTTGAACTCCTGAGGCACCAAAAAAAGGGAGACACCAAATAATAAACTCCATTCTGTATTTTTTTCTCCAAAGTAATAGAGAAGGAAGTTTTACTGGCTGGTCTGAGCTGGCAAAGATTACCATGAACTTATCTTATTTTCTCCTCCTTTATCCTCCTTTCTTCCTCCCTCTCCCTCCCTGCAGGCAAGTCACTGATCTGGTTTCTGGGGTCCTCCTGGCAGAAACTTACCCATTTATTCAGCAGTGTCTCCTTGTAATGATGCTGGCAATATTTTTTTTCTGCATTTTGTTTTAATGGTGTTCATCAGAAATGTGCAATCTTTGAATTGCAGCCGACTTCTCATCAGTGCTAACTTGTTTGAGTAAAGCTCTGGAAGGCAGAGACCCTTAATTCTACTTTAATGAGCACTTCAGAGATGGGCAGAGATGACTGTGGGAAAGCACACCTGAGTCACCTCTTAGTTGACAGCTTTTTGAACTTCCACATCCATTAAACAGGAAAGGTTTACTTCAAAATACTTCTAAGAACAGAGGGAGTGAACTGCTGAAGTCAATTAAATCAGGTTATTCAACATGTTGTAGTGGACTGACAGTAACTTTTTTTAAGCACAATGCTCTTTATCTCAGTGCTGATCACAGCAGTGCCTCCTTCAAAGGAATAGGACATTAAATACAGCAGGTGAGAATGAACAACTTTGCTCTCCTTTCGACCTGTGATAGGTACATTTTACTTTCTAAGAAGGCTCAGGAATTCATGGACTTGTGGGACATATTTTCCTCCCACTATACTAAAATAAATCAGAGGAATTCCATTTTAACCAATTGATTTTCTGTGAGCCTGCATAAATGAAACATCACAAGGTCTGCACCTTTTTCATCTTTTCTATTTTGAAGCTCATAATTTTCCTCAAAAATTAGTGACTAGCAGCTAATAATACTTTATATATTTAGCATATGCTATTCTATAACTCTTTCCACAAATCCTGCATCACCCTTGAGGAGAAATTTAAATGAATACTAATAGATAAGGAAAGATCTATAGGTTAGCTGGGTAAGAAATAACTCAGAAGGCATATGCTGCTCTCTGGTGGCAAGAGCAGGAAGTCGTAATACACTGCAGTCCATAACCACACATAGTTTAAAATATAGGATTTTTTTATTTGTTGCTCCCTTTCTTTAATAGAGAAAAGCAAGGTCAGTGCCCTACTCGTGTTTCTGATGTCAGCTTCAACAGCCAGTATTTGTGACTGGCAATAGGGTCTGCATTTTAACTATATTTATGATTCTGTGAAAAGTGACTGCAGCATTTTAAGGACCAAAATGTTTTCATAAAATATGAAAAACATTTTTATATTTAGAAATGAATATTCTTGATAGAAGCTAAACCAGAATGTCTTAACCAAGACACTACTGTACATCTTCTAAAAATTCGTTAAACTAACTCCTGTCAAATCAACTCAGTCCAATTTTGTAGGCTTATAGGTCAACTAAATATTTTCCCATTTTTTGCAATTATTTGTAATGATAAATTTTGAGAACACTTAGGAGACTTACTTGTAAAGGATATATTAAGTTGTTTTTGGGGGCCAAAAATGTCTAAAGAAATTTTTCATTTCCTAATTCAGCCAGAAGTCTAAGGAACAGTGTTTATTTCCAGCTCTCCAGCACTCAGTGTGTTGATTCATCATTCTCTGCTTTATGAGAGGGAATTTTTGCCAGCAGGAACAGCAAAATGGCCCTGGGTTTGTATTCCAGCCTATTCATCCTGCTGCCTGTAATGAGAAGCCATATTACTTATCTGATGCCCATGGCTGCAGACATCAGTTGAAGGTGTTGTGAAGTTAATCTTCCCAATGTTTCTCAAAAAAGCTCTCGGGATCTGATAATGGTTGGTATTTGATTAATAGCTTTGGCAGTTTGCAAAATTCATTTTATTATATGGCTTATGAAAGATAAATCCTACATGGTGTGACCCATAGACAACAAGTCCTATGTTGGGAGGCAGTTTAAATGAATTTATATATGTCTTTTTACATATGGTCCTGAAATAAAGCTGTGCCTGGAGGGAAGTTATTAAGGGAGGGTCACTGGATGGGAACTCCTATTTCCCTTTATAGTCAATGGAGAGAGATTTATGCTTCCCAGAAGGAAGGTAGAGGCAGAAATTTGTTTGACCTCTTTCAAATAAGTTCTCTGGGCTGAGATGCATAACGGCCAGAAATGCCCATTTCTTTGCATTGGTTATAGAAGGACTAGGCAAGGCAGCTTAGAGATGAGCTTGCCCAAAGGAAACTTGCTGAGCTCCTCAGGACTGAGCACATGGACCAGTCAAGGTTCAGATCTTGGACGCTGAGCAGAGATCCTCTCACAGGTGGGATGTCCACCCAGCACGACTGGAGCCCCACAGTCTGGCCAAACAGAGGCAGAATGCAAGTAGTGATGCAAGAGAGGTGCTGTTCAGGTGACAGGTCTGCTCTGGTGATTCACTCCTCTGATTTGGTCACGAGAAAGTGCAAGTCATGCTCCAGCTCACGGGGTATCATTTAGGCAATGTACCTTCCATTTGTGTAATGGAACTGCACATTGTCCAAGGAATGAGGCAGTTTATTAAGTTTTATAAGCAGGAATCTCCATAAATGTACCACATTAGCTTAAAAGCAGCACAAAGATCTGTTTTAAAGCTACTTTAACTCCTTTTTGTCCTTGCAACAGCCATTCCCTAAACTAATTATCAAGATTTCAAAGAACAAAATGTAGTAACACATTAACACAGAAAAATAGTCCTGTAGGGGGGTTTACTTCAACTATATCATAAGTCCATAAATTAGCTGTATATTCTGAATTTGTTCCCCATGATTTTTCTTCAGTCAGAGGGGAGGGATAGGCACTTTAAAGATGACCAGCATTAGTAGATACATTTTGGTAAGGAGTCTTTAAACCACTTTCTGGAAGTGCTCATCTCTCTCCTTTACCTACAAAGAGCCAACACAGGTAGCTATCCTTGTACGTCCATGAGCAAACAGGAAGATGTGCTCCAGCCTTTATCTCTGCCTCTTCACTTTCTTTCCTCTCTACCCCTCTAGCTTATGGTTTTGGGCCATATAAGAACCTCATAGAGCCATAACTATAAATAAAAAAAGAAAACAAAAAAGGGGAAAAAAAAGATAATTTAAACCTGAATCCCTTCTGTAAACTACATTGGTGTGGCCAGGTCCTGCCAGCATCAGAGGGGGGAAAGCACACAGCTAGGAAGGAGCAACCAGTTCCAGGGGAACAGCTCAGACCTTAATGCTCAGCAGATATTGCAGCAAAATGGAATCTTGTGGTGACTACAAGGAATTTAACTGAAATCTTCAATGATCCCTTATCACAAGATGATTAGCACAAGTGTACTATTTTATTTATGTCCATGTGTGATGTTTGTCTTTTGCAAATGGGACTCCTGGCTGAGAATGACACTTGGCATGTGTGAGCCTGACTGCTTGGTGTGCCATGGGCAGGGAGTTGGTTGTCACGCTGAAGGGCACAGCAGTGAGTCCAGAACAGTGTCTTACAACTGTGAAAATAAACAACAATTATCATGTCTTTTACAGTTTGGTTTCAACACATGCACAGTGGATTTATTCAGCGTCAGCCTACATTCATTTTATAGAAAAGTTTTCAGCACCTCATCCTGAACACCCCTCCACCCTTCTGAATCAAACAACATTTTTCAGATGTTCAGAGGCAAGAATTACACATACCTTAGAAACCTCAAGTGTTTATTGATCTCGAACTTAACAATTTTGGGTTTAAAGATTTCATTACTGAGTGCTAAATTTATTCTGGAGTATATTTTCACAAAAAAATACTCCTTTAAACATCTGCCTTCTTATCTCAATTGTAATCAAAAGGGTTTTGGATCAGTACTCTTTAAATATGCAAACAAGCTGATGGGTGAGATTTTGTCTGTTTACAAAATGCCATTACAATCCTGCATCTGCGAGTCAGCTGTGACATTCTGCAACTGATCCCGGGGCAGAACTTTAAAAGGGCTGTTAGTGTTTGCACTGTTGAACAAATGTTCTAAGATACTTGAAATCCCCAAATCTCATCTCTGCATTCCAGTGCAGTGTACACAGAACAATTGTGTCAACACTGCTGCATCCCACGTGAATGGCAAGAAGACAGTTTTCATGTATCAGGGTAGAAATATGGGTCCCCAAAACTGAAAACTATCCCAAGATGCAGTACTGTGTTGACGCCTACAGGGCAGTGCCGGGATGCCATCAAGCCTGAGGACTTCGACATTTGCAGGCTTTTGAGTGCCAGGAAGGTGTGCAGAGCCCAAAGGCCCTGGTCAATCTGCCCATTTCCTTGAGAGCTCAGAAACCCACATCTGAGGTAGGGGAAAATAACAGACAGAAACAAGTAAGAGGGCAAAGCTGGGCTACAAACACATCACAGCAAGTTGCAATTCAAACACTCAGACTGCTCTGGGGAAGCTGCTTTAGTGGTCTGGAGCAGCTGTCTTGTATTTTATTGGACATAAACTCCTTTTGTAAATATGGGGAAATGCTCTCTTCTGACATCTGTTTGACAAGTTTGAGAGAGATTATCAGGAAGAGCTGGGGAGAGCTGAGTGCAGCTGAGGGCAGAAGGCAAAAAGATACCTTTTGCAATTTTTCAAGAGTATTTTGGAATGATCCAGAAAATGTCAAACTGAGATACATTGGCCTCTTTCCTCCCTTACTGAGTGAGGGGTCCCCACTTTTTGTTTTCCTTCTATTCTGCAGTTTCAGACAGATACCCATATCTCTATGCCTCTCTAAGTAAACATTCACAGCTGTCACTAAAGGACTATGGGAGAGAAAAATATCCTGCTTTCAAGTAGAACTATTGCTAAACTAAAAACCTGAGAGAGGGTAAGTCCCAAAAGACTCATACTTTATGGCTTAGTCGTGAAGTAAATCTCATAAAATACAAAGGGTTTTGAAAGCTTATGGGATATTTCCTGTCTTAGTGTGGTTCTCTCTTGAGATAACCCTTCCAATAGCATCCACTGTTTGCATGAAATAGAAAAATATGTTTACACCTGTTGTGGTGGGTCTTATGGTTTGTTGTTAGTCTTTTCTGTATCAGTTGGTTCATTCCTGCTTCCCCCAGGTACTTGGTTCCACCTGTGTCTGTCATACCCAGCTCCTACACCCCTTACCTGAATTGTATCCACCCCCAAGGTGCCAATCCTTCCCTTCCCCTTGCCTACTCTCTGGAGAATTCTCTCCCTGTCTCCCTGTTGGGAGAATTCAAATATGTTCCTCCCCTGTGGTTACCCTGTTGGCTAAACAGTTGCCATTCCCTGCGATCCCACCCTGGTTATCTTCAGATTGGTTCGATGATTGTTCCCTCCCCTGGGGTCCACCCCCCTTCTGGAAGCCCTGCCGAGGGTGTGGGAGCTCTCTTTGGCTCCAGCCTTGGTAGGGAATAAAAGCTATGTTCAAACCGTGAGCCAAAGGGCCTCCTCTGCCTCTTTGTCCTTGCCGATGCCTCTGGATTACAATCTCTGCCTTTGCTGCTGTGGGCCAGCGAGCTGCTGCCTTTGTGTGACCCTCTCGGGGACATGGACCCTCGGCGTGGCCTGGCTACCGGGCAGCCCAGAGCTGCCTCATACACCTATTTCTGCACTCCCTTTTAAGCACAGTTCTTCATTATGAGCTTTCCTTCAATCCAATAAAGCGTCCTCAACACCTCTAACTTCCAAATTAACATGTAATCTAGAAGTGTTTTGATGTGGGGTTGAGGTGTATGTGTTTGTGCTCAATTTGGTAAACTAAAAAAAGAAGCAGCTTTATTAATGCATTGTACTGAAGGGAAGGGAGTATTTTGAGTGATCAAGGTGCCTCAGGGCATCTGTGAAACTCTCATATGAGATGAGCTGTTCTCCAAGACATACCTGTGACTTTAACATAAAGAGTCGTAATGTACATACTATATGTATAAATGGCAATATAAACAGTTCATCATTTACAGTAACATTTCTACCCTGCAATTCAGGAGGAATCCAGTTGAACTTTCAGGCTTTCCTTTTTTTTTTCTGTCTCACCAAAATAACTTAATCCTACTGAATAACTGAATTTCTCATGCTGCTTCTCATTCCTGTAACCAGAGGGTTTGGAGGTTTTTTTGACTTGTTTGGTTTGGTGTGGGGTTGTTTGTTTATTTGTTTTTGGTTTTTTTTAAAGCAAATATAAACCATACACACAGAAAAAGATTATAAAATATTTCTTAAATTACCAACTTGCCTAGTTTGATTTTCCCCCCATAACTCAACATATCTTCAGAATGTTATTATTCTTGTTTTGCTGTGAGATTTCAAAGCTGTAGGGACTGATCAAACAAGGAAAGTAATGCCACATGAGCTGATAGTTCTGCATGTAGACACAAACACTGAAGATAAACCAGTAAATACACACTTCTGAGACAGTGTTTCTATCAAATTGTCTGTTTATTGAGAGGGTGGGTTTGGATCTAAGTATCATGAGGAGTTTTTAAACATATAACATATGTATAACAATCCTGGTTAATTTCATCATTCCTGTGGCTGTCATTTAGGAAAGACAGAGTTCAGAGGCACTGTAAACACCCCACTACAGGGCACAGCTCACTTCTCTCTGATAGGAGCAAGCAGAAGACAGTGTGAAGTTCTAAAGACACCTGCCTACTACAGGTGCCTGCGTCATGAGAGATAAGAGATTTGGGGTTTCTTTCATTCTTTTAGGAGGCAGGATTTAGTGTACACTGAGTGCCAAGATTATAGCTACACCTTGTTCAAAAGGAGCTGCTAGATTCCAAATATTTCCTGCTTTGCTGCTTATAACAAACCTGTGCTGCCTCTAGTAGTTGCAGAGTGAATGGTGAACTGCAAATATGATGTTTGGAAAAAAGTGGTGCAGAGGATGAACAAACAAGCCATATAATATTTAACTTTGTCACAGCTTGAGACCTTCCATGCTCAAATAAATCCTTGGTCTTCCGACTGCTTTTCCTTATGTAGCATAATCCTGTCTTAGTATTGTCTGCTGTTCAGCATTTTAAGTTGGTTTTCATAAAGCTTGCATATTAAGAATTCATAGGCAATTCTACTCACGGAAGATTACTCCTTTTAAAGCAGGGGGCAAAGGCAACGTTCTCCAAGGGTGCTGGCTCTTAGAAAGATGGCCATTAAAATAAAGCATTCCTACTGCAAAATTGCTTTTTAAATTAAAACCAATTCTTTCAAACTACTATTCTGGCCAGAATTGCAAGTTTGATAACTGAGGCCTAAAACAAGAAAAAAGGATAATCAGAACTTAAAAAGTCCAGTGACAACATATAGAGAAGACAGAGGGTGATTGATTAATGGAAAAAGCTGACAAGCAAGCCTAAGTGTCTTTTTTACCTTCCTGTTTTACTACTAAGGATTAATGTGGATGAAGACATCCACATTAATCAGAGGCCTGAGCTATAAAGCTGAGAGAGCTGAGACATGGGGAGTGTAGGCAGGAGCTGTGTTTGTGTGAGCATCCCTACATGATGCAGGAATTAGTGGGTGCAGACTCCAGGGTAACTGGGGAGAGGCTGGGGATGAGGGACTGAGGGCAGGTGGCTGAGCCCCAGGACAGGATGAGTACGGTGCATCCATGAGGAAAGCTAGAGTTTATCACCAGCTACCCTTAGGAGTCCCTCACCTGAAAGGACATCATTACTGCTGAACTTTGGGAATATACAATAACTCTCTAAACTTAAATTTTATTCACACTGCTAAAAAATGGAAGTGCTACTGCAATCCTGCTAGAAGTGGATGAGGTAAAATTGCTCCTAGAGCAAGCACAGTCCTTTCTGCCCTGAAAAGAAAACCAACTATTCCTGCTTGCTTGTATAGGCTTCTCTAAATCTCCTCCCCATCAGGCCAGGCTGTTTCTCCCACTGATCCCTTCTCTCCCTGCACAAGAATTTCTCATCTCCAACCAGACAGGTCTGAGACAGGTCCAGTTGGTTACTGCTCTTCTGGAGACCGTGGAGCACCATTTGTTTTTTTTCATTTTGGATCAACAAGTGATCTATGTGTAAGAAAAAGTGACTGGCCCTGAAGTTTGTTCGCCTATCTCTGCATCTATTTTGTGTGCTTGCAGAGGGGGCAGGCAAGATGCACACATCTTCCATTACATCTATGGGTCACACATGCAGAGTCATACCTAAACTTAACTCCTCTTCCTGGGCCAGGAGCCTCATTCTGTGCTATTACACAATTTAAACTCTTTCTTAATCATGGATATAATTACTCGTTAACTGTGAAATCTGTTACCAGTCTTACACATGCAGAGATTTGCCAGTCAAAAAACCCCCTGGAACTTCATTTACTTGTTATTGTGTTATTGCTAGCTGGATCCATATGTGCTTTTGCATGAAGTGATGAGGTGGTAGAAGAAAAACACACTTTTTTATTCCTTGTAGTTATTCTTTCATATCTCTCACACATTAATATGAAATTAATATTTTACAGAAGAATGTGTAGTTTGTTCTATGGTAGACACCCTTGTTGCTTTGCTAACTTTTTACCATATGGTTTTCTAAACTTAAAATCTACTAAGATAAATGTTAATTTCATAACTTGGAATTCATATGAAATATTCTGTATAAATACTGAACAACAACAACAAAAATAATCTGCATGTTTTGGTACGATGTAAAAAATTGTAGTAATGCAAAATATGAAGTATAGTGTTTTATTCAAGGCTGTAAAATCAACAGGCATTTTATAGCTGAGATGTCATTCTATTTGTGCAGACAATGAATGTTTGTGAATTTTAAGCTAGACTGGATAATGTGACCATTTTAGCAGCAGAAGTAATTAGAGAAAAGAGGAAAAAATACTGAGAACAAATGCTGTTGTAAAAAACCCACTCGCTACTGAAGTTAATGGGAAGCTGAGACACTACTAAATGGCACTGCAGAGGTGTTGTGAAATCATAGAATTAATTTGTTAGCAAATTATTACCACTGGAAACCATATTTTAAAACAGAAAACATAAAGTATTATGTCAGGAGGAGCTGAGGATTTATTCGAGAAGTGTTTTGCAAGACCCAGCAAAAGAAGTGAGTTCTGATGGAAACATTTAATTTTCCTTTTGAGTATTCTCAACCATGGCAGACTATTTTTCCTAGATTCTTGAAGGAATAGATACATCAGCAGTAGGAAGGTAATTTCTTATGAAGATATTTCTCTGCTTTGTAGAAAGACAGAATTCTACAAACAAATCACTGGAAAAGCCTATAGGTACATAGAGATATATAGAATTTTCCAGTCTGTAGTCTACAGGTGTAGCTGAAATACTATTCCTAACATTCAAAAGAAAGACATTTATCAAGAAATATTAGTGATAAAGATGAATTTCTTGATCAAAGTTCAAAGGATTTCTACTATTGTAGTTACTTCTAAGTAATTGATATTCCAAGACTCAATGTTTGATCAAACAGAAAAATATTTAATATAATGAAATTAAAATTATTGGGTGTTTAAGAGAATCTAGACTCAGTATGTTTTAGGTACAAGCACCTAATTTTAGACATGAAAAAGGTTGCTTCTATTGTTGGCAGGTGATCAGGAGTGACTCCGTGGTTCCAGGCAAGGGGTGAAGGGCAGGGCCCAGGTGGTGCTTCCTCAGTCTCGCTGGTGAAGGGGAAGGACATGAGAAGGAGCAGATGGTCCTGCAAATCAATACCCGGTTGTGCAACTGGTGTCATCAAGAGGTATTTGGCTTTTAAAAACACAGGACCTTTTGTGAGGATTGAGGACTGCTGGGGAGAGATGGGATCCACCTGACAAAACCAGGTGAGAGAGCGTTTGCTCACATGCTGACCCACCTGCTGAGGTGTGCTTTAACCTAGAAATTGTGAGGGAGAGAAACAATGACCCGTGGGAGACAGCACTTAACAGGGTGGAAAGCAAAGGGGGAGGGTGGCAAGGACAAGAGATGGCTCTGAGTTAATTAGACAGATGTGGAGACGTGAAGTTTAAGAGTACACAAAGACCTAAAACCTGTGGAGGAAGCAGGAGAACCAGAGCTCTGCATGGAGTCATAAAAATATTTGAATAACTGAGACATGGTGAAACACCTTGCACAGCTGGAGGGAGCAACAAGATGGAGAAAGCTCTTCAGAAAACAGGGGCAGGGAAGACAAAGAGAAGGGGCTGCCTTCTGTGTGAAGGTGCAGCTTGAATTTATGGAACTCTTCTGTGGGGTGAATGTCCAGCTGGTGGAGAGCCTGTGGGTCAGGAACAGAGAAGAGGCTGGGAAGGCAGACACTGTGATGGGTTGTTGTTACAGACCCCCTGGTTATGGTGAAGAAATGGACGGAGATTTCTTTAAACCTAAGGGTATTTTTGGTCACACACCCTGGTTCTCATGGGGAACTTGACCCAGGATCTGCTGGATTGGCTGCGGTGGAACACAACCAGTCAGTGGTTTCTGAGCATCCTCAGGGGTAACTTCTCAACACAGGTAGTGTTTGGGGTTGACCAGGTCTCCCAGGCACCTGTTCTTGGTCAAAGTGTTCAGGGAAGACCATCAGGCAACAGCAGAGCTTTCACTGAGAGATTGATTCAATGTCCATTCTTGGACAGGTGTTGGAGGGTTCCAACACCTGACTGGACAAAACCCTGAGCAACCTGGTCTGACCCTACAGCTAACCCTGCTTGGAGCAGGAAGTTAAACTAGAGACTTCCTGAGGTCTCTTCCCACTTGAATTGTCCTATGATCCTATAATTTGTTGAAAAACAACTTGCACAGATGGATCATTAAAGCCAGTTCACAAATATCCCAGTTCACTCAGCCAAACCAAATACCATCTGTTTACCAAAGAGGTGAAGCTGACAGAAATAAGGGTCATAGTTTCAGGTTTCTACACCATGACAACCTGGGTCAAATGCACAGTAAAACAATGAGTTATATCAGTCAATTGGCGCATGATGACATACATACAAGGAAGAAACTATTGTTTAACAGTATACAGATGTCATGAAATAATTCATTTGAAGAAACATAGAGTAAACACCCTTACTGGGGATGACTAAAAATCTTTATTAGTCTTACCAAAGTTAAAACATCAACGAAATAAGTACTTTTGTATGAGATCTGCTAGTAATAAAGTAGGGTGTGACTTTGACTTTATTTGTAAATGTAATTCTTTAATTTTTGGGAGAGAGGCAATATAATATAACTTGAACAATAAATCCTTTTAAGATTCATATTTGCCAGCATTAGTTAAAAGAATTTTCTGAGGATCTTTCTTGATATTTTATTTTGAAATGTATTGAGGATCTTGAAAAAAATTTAGTTCTGCTTGTGCCAATTCACATCCAGTTCTGAACTGTGTCTTCTTGCCCTCTGAATTTTGTCTTAACCCTTTGAATAAAGCTTTTCCACTTTAGATGGATTTTAGTGGGAATTCATAAGCAGTCATTTGCTTTCACTTGGAAACCCTCATCAGCCTGTCTGTAAAGGAATATTCATAAGGAGGCCTCAATGTGAATGAACAACCAGGCGATCAGAAATGAGGACTGAATGTCTGTGTGCAGTAGATGGTCCTCACTCTCCTGATGGCTCTGACACACCTGAGTCCCCCTTTGCTGAGGGTGTCCTCAGGCCCCCCAGCCAGTGCACAGGCTGAGACCACCACAGTGCTACAATTTACACACAATTCTGATTTCTCATCAGCTCATACAGCAGTGCCACAGACTGAGAATATCTAGCAACAGACCATTTGTTTGGGAAGAAGTGTACATAATTTCCTTAGTGTTTTAGGACTTGGATTGTTTTCCTTTCTATATGGTGCTTTGTTTTAGCCAATACCATGCTGTTCTCATGAAGGTATAATTTCACCAGCAATACTGAGCTAGCCCTCTCCAGTAAGACAAGACCCTTTACAGTAAAAGAAATGGACACTGGAATTCTGGCATATATTTAGAAATTTAAATGAAAAAAATGTTTGGCAAAACGCTCAGGAAGTGAGTTCCATGCAACCTCCCAAGAAGAAAACATCAAAATCAAACCATATTAACTAAAATAATGCACCATAATATACCTTCATTTTATTTCTCTTTTTTTTCCCTCTGGCTTATGGACAAACACAGCTGTTTCTGTGGTGCTAAACAAAAGACAGCTTTGTTATAACTAAATACATCCCAGATGGGAGTGTCTCCTTGCAGTAAATCACACACTTAGTGCATGGTTTTGAAGAGACTCCTTTCAGAGATCCTGCTTTTTCGGCAGGGTTCCTCTCTGGGCTGTAGAGCAGCAACCTGCCTCGCTCAAAATACCAATGCACCTACAGCCTTATTGCCACAGACCAACAAGTGTCAAAACACTGTGTTTGGTAGGGAATGCTGCTCAGCTGTATTACAGAGTGAAGTCCTCTATGTACTCTGAAAATCGTAGCAGAGGGAAACTCTGGAAAATTCTATTTAACTAAAATCTTGAACAAAGCTAAAAGAATAATTATTTTGATCTTTGACAAAGTAATGCAAATCTGGAACATAAGAAACTTTCCAAACCAGGTAATACTTGAAGTAAAGAAGTTGGCTAATTCATCCCAACAAACTTTCAGTTTCTACCGAAAATGTAGCTACTTTTCTGGAAAATTACTATGTGCCTTCTTGGAAGAATTGCCTGCCTGAACCATATACAGCTCACAGCACAGTAAGAAGATGCAAGTTGGAGAAGCAAAAACATATTTAAGACATAAAGAGAGAAACCACCACTAGGTGGCAAAATGGTGTTTTCAATGTAGTAACATCGGGCTCCAGGTTCATTGATGCGGTTTTTAGACGCTTGTTTGCCCAAACAGGGGTGGTTAGATATAAATAGTGCATTGTAATGTTGCACTGTGTTTCAGCTTGCCGGAAAACAACCATGGGTTTGTAGCCTGACTTCACGCTGCTGCTGGTAGTATATCTCCTACTGGGTAGCCAGTTCTTAGCAGACGTCAGTAGTCAGGACCTGCTCGTTTGCAAGCCCGACTTCCAGTTTTATTTCCATCTGACATACAAATTTTGATGAGACAGCTAACAACTCACAGTACAGCATTGCAGACTGAAGAATTTTCCTACATTTCGTCTTGTCTGGCACACAATAGGATAGGAGCCACTCTGACCTCGTTAGAATCATGCGAGTATGAAACAGATGAGATGGAGAGTCAGTTCCCATTTAAAGGTAAAGCCTAGGTAACATTTTAAAGATGCTGTGAAATAAAATATAAACCGTTTTGGTACTACCAGATAGATAACACAGATTTCCTCTGCCAGCTGGGATGGGATGTGGTGCTGTGAGCTGCTGACCTCACCTCCATGGGCTCGGAGCATCCATCAGTTCACAGAAACAGGCCTGGAATGTGCAAACAGTGCAAACACTGCACTGCGGGGAAGGGATAAAACCACTGCAGTTAATATCTAATCCAAAACGCAAATTAAAACAGGCATTGTGGGACATCCTTGAATACAGATCCTTGTGTAAGGCCACAGGACTCATCACTGCCTCACTCTTTTCCCTTGGCTTTTAGTTACCGTGGTGATGGAATAACTGTTTCTCTGCAGCCTGTTGTCCAGCCAACACTAAATCTGTTCCCAGCCCATCCTTTACAGCATGCCCTGTCCACTTCACATTTGTCTGTTCTCTTCTTCTCAGTCTGTATTGGTCTTGAACCACTCCTTTGTCTGTTCTGCAAACTAAATCTGCCCTGACAAACCTGCCTTGGCTGCAGAGCACCTGGCTCCCCAAAGACATACGGGATTTAACGGGCCCACAGACTGCAGAGTAGCTGCAAAGGGAATAGTGTGCTACAACTGTTGAAAATCAAACAGGGGCTAAGCACTGCTTGCTTTGCCTCTGAACCTTTATTCATTCCCAAAGAAGTTAATATTTGAAGTAAACAGCATTATGTGAATGTGCTCCAGTATGGGACATTCCTTGGCTGTTGGTGAGCCAGCGAAGTGCAGCAGCTGGGACCAACCCGGCCCAGTCTCAAAGGCATCTTCAGTCTCAGACAGTAAAAACTCAACATCTTGTCTAAATTATTTCCATCCTGCTGTACCCTGTCAAATCAACACAGTGTGCTCAAGTGAGGAAATAAAATGAAGAGTGTGCTTTAAGTACAGTGTGGTCCCAAAGGGCATCTCACAATAACACACCCAGCTCTGCACTGCAGCCCTCACAGGGACTGCTGGTCAGCCCCGTGTGCACTCACCTGGGGTCACATCCCACATGTAGTTCATGAAGTCATGAAATTAGATTATTAATGGATGAACAAATGTAAATGCTAAAAAACAGCATATGAAATCAACATGAACTGGCAGGAAAATGGAAAAAAAAAAATCAAACCTCTAAATACTTCCCTATACCTACTGATTTAAATTTGCTATTGGAAGATCATAATTTTTCGAATTCTCACGAAGGTATCATAATTATGTGTTGGCTGACTTTTGTGCCTTTGGTTTGTACTATAAGATTCTCACAATGAACTTTTTAATTAATATTTGATTCTATAATTATAGGCTTCACAGGAAAATTCACTTTCTATTTACAATATAAAATAGATCCTGTTTGGGAAGGGGAAATGTCTATTGGTCTGAGGCTATATGTTCTCTTACTGACTAGCAGGTATGATACACTGTGCCTGTTTTAATTTTAGGTAAAGCCTGATTCAGAGACCATTTTCATAGAATCAGAATGGTATGAGTTAAAATGGACCTTAAAGACCATCTAATTCCAAACCCCCTTCCATGGGCAGGGACACCTCCCTCTAGACCAGGTGCTCAGAGCTCCATCCAACCTGGCCTTGAACACTTCCAGGGATGGGGCAGCCACAGCTTTTCTAGGCAAAACATTCTGAACAAAATATTAATGGATTTAAAAGTAACACTCAACATGTTTTTTTCTGGTTTGTTTGAGGTTGGTTTGTTTGTTTGTTTTGGTTTTATTTTTGTTATAATTCTTAAATTTTGTAACTCCAAAGCTTAAATATGCATTTTTTCAGAAGAGAAACAAGAACCATGTTTGGTATTTTGAAAAAAAAGTCAGAGGACAGGACCCAGATGATCATTCAGCTTCAGGCTTGATAAATGCACATAATTTCTGCAGAAATACAATTAATATTATAGGGTTCACAGTTCAGTATACACCCAAAAGCCTTTCCTAGAAGATGAAGAGAAGCTCCATGACTGTGTTGGGTGGGTAAATTATTTTCATCAGATCTCCAAACTTGCCAGTATGTTCAGGCCAGTATGTTTCTGAGAAAACAACCCAAACATTGATAAACTCAACAAGCCCCAGGCAGGTCTGTTCCCTCGCAGGAACAAAGGGACTGGTGTTGTTTGCAGAGTACTCACGTCACAGAAAATCAAGGGAATAAGAGTGCAGTAAAGACTGCACTGGCAGATGCAGAGCTGAATCAGTCAATATTATTGTACATAATTCAGCTAAAAAGTCCCATTTGTAATCTACTACAAAACCTTCTTAATTAGGACATGCTAATGGCAAGTCTGTTCTCTCTTGAGTGGGCATACTGAATAAAAACCTGTTTTCTAAAAATGCCTGGAACACAAAAATTTGAATGAAATAAAATATTGACCTTCCTAAAAACAATACTCACCAATTTACAATTTAGTCTAATATTTTTTTTTATTATTCCCGTAATCCCAATCAGGCCATATCTTTACAAAGGCTGAAAATGCAGATTTCATTCATCTGACCTGACCTCTTGATGCCAGAAGAACATACATGCATTATACTGAAATTATGTTAATAACAAAAAGCAGTGGCTGTGGTGCATTCTGGGCACTTCAGTGTCTCATGTAATGCATCATGACTATCACTAGGTGATTTTAGAAGTTGTCTGAGATTTAGGCCTCTGTCAGAGCAGGACTGCAGGACCCAGGTCTGATTTAGCTGCCAGTGGTCACCAGGGCCTCAGAGGTGAAAATGTTCCAACTCGTGCTGCCAAAACTGGATCTGTCAGGATGAGAGCAACCATAGACAGGTTTTGTTAAAAAGCAGAGCTGATCAAAGAGTAAGAAAGAATCCTGAAATCACAAATCCAGTATGTGGTGGAAGTGAAGCCAGAAATAACTAGTTAACTGCAGGTTAAAATCTTCCCCTTTAGGCTGTGCTGCATTTTGTATGTGCCACAGTGCATCCCGCTTTGGCACAGTAATGGACAACTTGGTTGCCCTTCAAACAGCACATCAGTTAGTACAGACTTCCCGTGCGTCTGAAAGTGACTCATAGTCTGAGTTTTCACAACAAATCATTCTAATAGATATACTCTTGTTAATAACTATATGCATATAGCTAATGTAAGATTGTATGTGAAGACAAAATATTGCTTCTTAGTGTTTTATTAAACAGTTGAATGCTCTCAAAAATTGGAATGTCAGACTGTGTCATATTGCACCATTTCATAGTTATTTTGAATTGAGCACTCCAACAGGAGTGAGTATTTACTCATTTAAAATAAGTCAAATTTATACTTAGACATATCACAGGCTCAGCACTTCTTACAAAACTGATGGGAAACACAAGCACTGGCAGCTGGTGGTTTGTCCAGAACACCAAGGTCACGAGCAGAACTGTTGTTGATCCCGTCAGTTTACTGTAAACCCAACACACCTTTCAGGTCACACCTTGTCCACGTGGTTTCTGTGGAGGTGATTGATCTGCAGACTGTTACAATGTGATGTTTGGATTTCTTGTCCCGGTGACTGAAGTGGAATATTACCAAAAGAATTAATGTTAACTCTGATACTTGAGATGAAAACTATCACGTGCTCTATTCACACTCTCCTGTAATAATTAGAATTGCTTTGAGCAAATGTTTTTTAATAGAGCTTTACAAAAGATGATTTGTTTGACAAAACTATTTCACATTTCACAGAATCACTGAATTAACTGGAAAAGACCTTTGAGATCATCAAGTTGAACCTATGACCTAACACCACCTTATCAACTAAACCATGGCACTGAGTGCCACATCCAGTATTTTTTTAAACACCTTCAGGGATAGTGACTACACCACTTCCCTGGGCAGCAGAGGAAGTCAGTGACTTGTAAGTATAATACATGAGAAAGGAAAGTCCAGCAGTCCTTAATATTCCACTCTCCTGTCAGTAGCATTTCAAACTAGGTGCCTCTCACACATTTGGTACAAACATATAAATATGATAGAAACTTTAAAATTTCCACAGCCTGATACAATCAGGCCTCTTGAATGTATTTTATTTCCATAGTTTGTTTTTGGAGTTGATGCTCCCTGAACTCACAGACCTGTGTGTTCACATGCACTCGTGGCAAACCCCTGGTCCCCGGTGACCCTGCAGCTGCAGTCTGTACATTGCCACCAGACCCAGAGAGCTCACGGAGCCTCACGTGGGGAGTCTGGGCACGGGGTCGTGCCTGCGGCTCTCAGCCCTGGCAGCTAGTGCTGTTCTTAGAGATGAAAACACGGGACTGAGTCAGCCACTCCAGCTGTATTAACAGCTTTCATGCTATTTCAGATGAGCAGTGAGGTTCAACCAGCACTCCACTCATTTCTCTGAGATCTCCTTGTCCTCTCTGTAGGTCCACGAGCTTGAACAATGCACCCACAATGAAATAAACACTCTGTTCCTAATTTAAGAGATGTATCTATATGAGCACCTAGTTCACAGAAGAAACACATTTTTTAGACTGTAAAGCAGAAACATTTCTTTGGGCATGCTGTCAAGATCATCTATTTGAAGTAGTGTCAGCCACTATTCAAAGCTACACAATATGCTGTTTGTTTACTGTGTGCTATAAATAAGAATGCATGAAAGAAGAAAAGATGCAACTGTGTTTCATTTTGGACAGTTAAATGGAGCAATTATTTCTGTTTTCAGATTTCTCTTTACACCTTTTAGATAATGGAGTTATTTTTTTCAAAGCCTTCCATCAAAATACGTGGTTTCAAAATCACAGTTGGCATGAATCAGTTTTGCTGTGCTTAGTGGAATTCTGTTTACTTGTAAAGTTGATAATTTGCTCACAGAGCTGTTGTGCCTAGACATATCCATATATTAACTCCATTGATTGAACTCCAATAAAATATTGTCAAACATTACCAGTGCATATTAAAAAATACAAAACATATTAACATATTAATGAATTAAAATAATTAATAACAATAATAAAATTATTGATAAATAATGATGAACAATAACTAATTTGAGGGCCTTTTTTCAGTGGAAACATAAAAATTTTAGCATACAAATTGATGTCTCCACTTTTGGGGAATGTAGTATGGCATTTTGTAACAAAGCTTCATTGCACTACAAATTTGTTTACAATACTTTACTACAATGATATGTGGATCTATTGTTTTAGCACTTCTACTGTTTTTGTTACTACCTTCTATGCTGCCCTATATTTCAGGTTCCTTCACTGAAATACTTTTTCAACCAATTTCCCTGTCATTCAGGTTAGGTGGAATTCCTGTGTTCAAGCTTTAACATCTGAAAAGTGTCACAGTCTAGATTAGTCATACAGGTTTCCTTTGTAGTCACTGTAAAGGGTCTCATAAATCTCAGGAGTGACTCATCTAATCCCCAGATGATTGAATACAATAAGAGACAAAATGTCTTTCTCTTCCATATTGCTTATATCCAGGTAACACTGACTAGATAAATTGCTTGGATTAGATACCTCATTTCTAGACAGCTAAATGAGAAGAAAAAAATATGTCTTGACCCATTTAGTAATGGAAAGGGAGTTTGGAGACACCTTTAACCACTGTGGCAGCACAGACATCAGCAGGCACTGTGAACCCACCTGAGCCAAAGAGAAGGTTAACCTTGGCCAGCTCCAGGGTGCTCTCCCTGTGCTCCTACAGATACCAAGCACAGGTCAAGTAACAGGCCCAGTGTTGCTGCAATGTCTGTAGTGCCAGCCAAGTGTAGAGGTGAGAGAGATGGAAAGTGCAGGCTGAGATAGGTCAGAGAACAGTGGGAGCACTACTGCACATCTGTGTTCACTGAGCTGAGCACATCTAGTGGTTATTGTCCTGGAAGAATTTGAGGATTCTTTTTATTTCTCTATATAGAAAATTCTACAATGCATGTTCACATCCACTACATACCAACACATTGTAAAAGACATTTTGAGTAATATAGCTCCTCTTGATACCTCTTGCATTAAAATAAAGATGTGTTAGCAGTATGAGTCCAGGCTCCCTCCTATTTCCTCCTTCAACCTCACACACCCAATTCCTCACTTCTACCAATTCTGACAGCAAATAAAGTGAAGGGCTCACAAGTTTCCCTGGTTAGTAGCATTTATTGGATCTAGTAATCTCAGCCTGTTACTGCCCTCAGCAGTCACTACATTTTCTTTGCAGCAGGTTATTGCATCTGCAATAGGAGGAGCTAAAGTCAATGTATATCAGCTTCTCAACTGCTACAGGTCACTGCCAGCCATGTTTGATTAGAAGGATATTGGGTGATGACAGGGAGAAAAATGAGCTGAACACAATCATCTAACCATAGTTCTGTCAGATGTATTTGCAAATTATTAAAAGATTTGTATTATTTTACATAGGAGTAATGAGAAACTCAAATGAACTCTGAGAACTCAGTCTCTGTGCTAATAAAAAGCACCAAGCTGATTTCTTGCAAATAACACCAAAAATTACCAAAGTTGTCATGCTGATTAGTTACAGACTGGGTGAATAACTGGGGCAGAAGAGATGTGGAGAATTGAAGGCTCTAGGAAAAAAACCTCAACAACCTTCAAAAGCTTCAATCTTTCCATCCTTCTCCTCCTGCCTACCAAAACGACCCTTCTCCTTTCCTAAGATGTGAGATGTGGCCAGTGAAAGAACCAGAACCAGGCTGTGAATCAGAGGAAAGGCAACATAAAACTGCACAAGGTAATGATTAAAAAAACATCTGATTGAAAGAGGGAAAAGTCACTGAAGGAAAAATATTTATGATCTGGCTGTGCAATGAAAGATGTGAAGCCAGACCAGATACCCAGAAAGCCAACTGGAAGGTAATGACTGCAGTCAGAGTTTTCCTTTCCCACCATTAAAATATTTCTGTTGATCAACAGTAAATCATACACTGTGGGCAGGAGCTATATACAGGGCAGAAATACAGAAACAAAACCCAGATTAGGCTTTTGTTATATTTAATTCTAATTGACAGAAGAACAATGCCAGACATTTCTCCAGTATTTCATAACTAATTGAGAAGCAGAACTAATGAGGTTTTCTGGAATCAATAGTGGCAGTCAACAGCACCAGCCCCTTTTGGGCATGTTTTTCACACTAACCATGGTAACAGTGTTAAGTGTTTCCATTAACATGACTCTATGTCACCTGCCATACTATGCATTATTTAATGACCTTTCTCAGACATATAATTGCTTTTTAAGATTAGCAGGTGATTTGTAAGATTGTTTGATTGTATCCCTTGGAGTCAGCTGTCATACCAGCCCAGCTTTATGCTGGTTTTAAGAGCACAGGAAGAAATGAACTGGCTAAATAGAGAGAGCAAGTGTTCACACAATACCTAGACTGAAAACCCAGAGGGATTTCATAGTAATCTGATGTTCAGAGAATGTAATAATATAAATGATCCATTCAAAGCCATAGAAACAGCTGTAGAGTTTAGCAAAAGGTCTTATAATTCTGTTAGCTTCTTGTTTTGAACACTAGATCAAACCCTGATGTTTTTCCCAGATTGATTCAATGGCTTTATCAGCTTTTAGTGACAGCAGTTGATTTCTACATCCTTTTCAAATATTCAGTACAAAATCAGAAGCTTTTTGTCAGACTTGGTTGTCATCCCTCATTCCTTCTTTTCAGCTGTGACTGTTTATTTATTGAATTTATTCCACCTACCCCCCTGCTATTAGCTATGTATTGTCTCCATAGCAATCCCTCTCTTCTCCTCAGCACAAAAGCCAAAGAAGAGGCCTGGTAATTGTGATTTGAGATGCAAGGTGTTATTTTAATGCTTTCAGCAGTGCAAACAGCAGGGAATACAGCACTTCTGACACTTTTGGACATCATCACTCTGTGCATTATTTTTTCCCTATTCATGTTTCATCCACCATTTGCAAATTCTCATTTATCTTGACTGACTTTAACATTGGCTTTGCTCACATTTTGTAATCAATATAAATTTAATGATACTGTGTTTTTCTCATCAGGCTGCTTTCCTCATGCAATTTTACATTTACACTATATGTCTTAAGAGGTCTTTACAAATTTTCCTTCCCATTGTGTGGGGGGAAATCACTTGGTTAAATTTTCTAGATAACAGGTGAATAAGGACTCTTTCTCCCACAAGATTTTACTGTGTCTTTTCTATTTTTTTGTTTGTTTTTTACAACAAACCAGTATTGTTAATATCAAGAAAGTTCACTTTCTCTCCACAACTGACAACAGTTGGTATACATCTATTTCCCTGAATCCTTCACAACTCATCCTATACTTGTGAGAAAAAGATACATTCTTGTATGGGTATGTTAAGAATATCATCCAAGGGATTGGATGTTCTGTTTCTGCTTTATCCAAGGTTCTGCTTCCATGATGAAACAGTCTTTGTGTATTAACAAAAATGGCAACCTATATTTAGATCTTACAACAAAGTACTAAACTGAGTTATACATTTACCATTGACTGAAATGTTGGTAGATAACACCTGGAATGGAAAAATGGCATCTCTGTCACCACGAGGTGTTTAGTATTTTGCATTACTACTTATAGACTGAATTAAGTGTGGATGATTCTTTGGAACACAGTGGGCTTTAGGCTCTGCCTTGGTTAGTTTGCTGTCTAGCATGAGCCTTGACTAAACTTTATGAAACAACACTACACTACGGGTGGGCAGTTTTATATATAATAATGGAGTGGAGCAGCAAAGTCAAAAAGGACTGGCAGAAAATTGATAGAAAATTTAGTTACATTTAACATGGAAAAATCAAGCTGTGTCCCCAAAAAGGATAGTGAAGTATAACATTTTAAACTGTAAAGAACCACAGGAAAAATTTAAAAGGAGGCTAATGACCCAAAGTGAGTTCAGGCAGCATTGTAATACTTGCTTTTGAAAAATACAGAAGAGGGTACTGTGTTATAAAACACTATACTTATACAGATTAATTCACCCAAACAAAATGAAAAGGATTAAATATTTGTAAGTCTGTACCTTTGCTTTGACTTGAAGTAGATGAAGGCCACTATTAAATACCCTGTGCAGCAAGAGCATTATCAGAAGTTCACTGCAATTCTCTTAATTATAAGTTCATTGGGATCAAGATAAAAGTCTAAATAAGATTTTCATATCCTTTCTGTTGTAAAGCACTACAGTCCCCTTAATCTTGTTCCCATGCCCTTTGTAAAAATCACTTTTAGGCTTTTTTATAGCCCCTTTAGCTACTGAAAGACTGCAACAAGGTCTCTCCAGAGCCTTCTCTTCTCCAGAGTGAATGACCCCAGCTCCCTCAGCCTGCCTCCATAGGAAAGGTGCTCCAGCCCTCTGAACACCTTTGTGGTGCACTCCAGGCTGCTCCAGCAGGTCCATGTCCTTTATATGTTGGAGACCCCAGACCAGGATGCAGAAGTCTGAGTGGGGTCTTACAAGAACAGAGCAGAGAGGCAGAATCCCCTCCCTCTCCCTGCTGCCCACACGGCTTTGGATGCAGCCCAGGACACAACTGGCTTTCTGGGCTCCAAAAGCACACTTCTGGCTTGTGTCAGGCACGCCATGACCTCATCAACCCCCTCAAGTCCTTCTCCTCAGGACTGCTCTCAATTCATTTTCCACCCAGCCTGAATTTGTGCTCGTTCTTGCCCTGACTCCACAGTTCTACAGTGAAATGCAGAGATGATGCACTGCTTCAGTTAAGGACTAGGACCACAGTTCTGAAAAAAGATGTAGCTCTTGTTATGGTGTTTCCCTTGCTGCCCAAGGAGCCCACAAGGAGGAAACAAATTTCAGAGAGCAGAAAAAGATTTTGGAAACAAGCCACTTTTAGCAAGAAGATGAAATTATTATTCCTCTTTGCTGTTACTTAATAGTTAGGAAGGCTGCATGGAAGAATTAAAGTTTAAATCTCTACATAAATACTGTGTTGAGAGATACAAGTATTTTGGGGTTATTCCCTACCTAACTAGGCTTTGGAAAGAAAAGCTCTGACAAAAACAGCCTCAAGACATTAATTAGTATCAAATTCAGGACAATCGTATTGGTAGGAAGCACCGATTGGCAAGTCCAGTTACAAAAATATTTTATATTAAACAAAACTTCTTCAGTGTTCAGTGTTGTTTTGAATCAAATTTAATTTTCACTTTCCTAACATTCAGTCTTTTGTATATGTGTTCCAGATTGACAGCACACATCTTGCCAAAAAGCAGAAGCAATCCAAGCCAGCTAGCCTTGAAGCAGAAGACTGCATGACAAGGAGTAAAGGCCTTTTTTTATGATTTAACATAAACAAAACCCACTTCTTGATAAAATTCACCACTCTAATTCAGTTTATACATATTAAAATCAGAAACCTAAAGGCAGATATGGAAATCTTGTTTTCACTGAAATTTATAATTCACTTCTTCACTACTATAAAGTAGTTTTGTGACTATAAGAAGGTTTAAGGAGAGGGAAAATAGACCACAGTGAATAATAAAATATTGTCTTTAGTCACACAAAATCAAGATACTAATACTTGCAGCACCAGTTTGTATAAACAAACCATTTAGTAGTCTTAGCTTCAAAAAGGTTGCCTTGTTGATGTGTTCTTACCTGATTGTCCATTACAGTATTTTGGAATACTTACTGGGGAACATTAAAAGCCAGCTATTCTCTAGAAAGGAATGCCACAAAAGTATAATTAATTTGAGATAATATTACAATTTCTCCATGTTAGTAATTAACATTATTGGTCTCATAATGGACGAGGGAGAATGCAGAGGAGACCATAAATTGTCCTTCAGCATCAACAGTTTTCTCTTCAGGCTACAGTAAAAAAATAATAGCAGAGATATCAAAGAAGCTATAATTCCCCTGTAGAAAAATGTATATACATACCTATAAGGCTTTTTACTGCAGTTTATTTTTATTTATATATTTATAGTTATATATCTATATACCTATATCTGTGTGTAAAGCCTTTGGCTTACACAGTACAAACTGCATACACCAAAACACCACAGTTCTATGTAGTTTAAGACCTTATTACCACTGGGAGAAACTCACACTGTTGCTATGTGGTGTTTACTGATGCAAGTGAAGTTTTTCAGAATTTTTTGATATTTTTCTATGAAATGATTGTTTTGGCATAAGAAAGAGCAAATAAGCATTAACACAAAGTCCTAAGCATCATTTTTTTGCAGAGGAAAAAGCAGGAAGAAAAGAGGAGGTGGCAGGATGATTTAGCAGTGAGCTAAATTATTTGGATTTGTGAATTCTGGAATTCAGTTCTGCAGCTAAATCAGTCTATGGCTATTTTAGAGTCAGAGTAAAATAATAATATCTCTAAATCAAGTTACACATATTTCATAAAGATTAATAGCAAAAATGATAACTCATCTGTAGCTTCACAAACCATTTACACTCCAGATGTCTTTGCAAACAGGTGTGTCAAAGGTTGAAGACCTCCTTGAGCCTTTTCCAGTACTTAGATTTCAAACAACAAACAAATAAAATTTCAAAAGTTGAACTCGATGATCTTGGGAGTCTTTTCAGTGTTAATGACTCTATGATTCTAAATATTTCTAAATTTGGATATTATTTATTAGAAAATTGATCAAAATACTGAAAATGAAAGATTTTTTGTCCCTTTTTTTTTTTTTTTGTTTCAACTTTGTCAAATGTGATTCTCATTTTGCACAATGCTGAATATTTCTGAGTTGGCTGATCATGGCCCATCTGCATTATGTAACTGTCAAAAGCCTGTCTTGGCCTTGGATAATGTTGAAAGCAACTATTGTACAGAGGGTGACTCGCAATTTTTATGTAATTGTCCAGAGAATGTCCTAGTTCACATTTAAATGACTCTAAGATACAAAATTTCTCCCAGCATTCAATCAGCCTTTTGTCTTGCGTTGAATAGATCCTATTAAAAAGCAGAAATGTATGAATAGAGATACCCCACTGCCTGCTTCAACCCACTGGAAGCTGTGACATGCTTGTGAATAAACAATATATACACATACACAAAGAGGAAGTTAAAATTAAAAAGTTTGGTGTGAAAAATAACATTTATGTTTGGATGGGCTAAGCTGCTGTGGCCACAGCAGTACTGAAGGACACCTCTTCCTAAGAAAAAGGCCATGGTTCTGATACCTTTATAGTTCCTCATCCCTGAAATCTGGCTTGTTTGCTGTCTTATTATGGCCTTAAATAGGGCAGAGCAAACCATGAGCATTCATTACTGTGTGTACTGTGGGCTCTAGCAGAGGGTGTCCAGGTCACACAGACACTTTCAAGCTGTGCTGAGAGGCCAGAGGGGCCAAGGACCCGGTTCTGCAGTGCGGGCCAGGTACGGCAGCACTGCCTGGCCGCACGAGCCCTCCTCGGAGAACAGTAATGCAAAATGTTTTCCTTTTACGGCCCCGTTAGCTCAGAACCTGACCTGCTCCTGCACTGCACCGTGTGGGGACTCCTGTGCAAAGCCAGCTCCCTGTCAGTGCTGGTGACAGTGTCATCTGTGCCTGTAATCACCACATGAGTCAAGTCACAGTCACATCCCATGTTCACCCATGATGGCACAACTGGAAAGCGCTATCTCTCCCCATTGCCACAGTTATCAGTTACATACATTACCCTGTTTAGGTATCAGATGAGAGACTGAGAAATTGGACTACTCTGCACAATACCATCACTAATAAGTATTTTTTTACTGCCAACACCAACTTCTTTTTTCTGCTACTCACCAAGATCTGAAACTAGTATGTAAGAATCAAAACCCATCAGGCAGATCCAGTAAAAGGCTAAATAAAGCTGGTGGGTAGCCCAATACTGCATTATTATGTGCCCATACTTCTCTTTTCCAGAGGCTTTTACATGATTTTTAATCAGTAACATAAATCAAGCTTTGAACTATATCTGCAAGGCCCAGCAGCCATTTGGCTAGGAATGAGCTAAAAGGGAGTTCAAAGGAACATCAAAGTTGCCAGGTATCTCCACCACGTCTCAGAATGAACTGAAAGGTTCCTTTTATTCAAATTACAGAATTCTATATCACAGCTATCTGTGGCAAGTCACAGAGCTTTATTTTAACTGGGGGACAATCATGCTGCTTTGAGAATCAGCTTCACTTGGAGGAACTTTCTTTTGCAAGATCATATTGAAGCAATTTCTAATCTCTAATCAGAGATGTGTTACAGTTTATTCCTAAATTGTTTTACTTATTATTTAAAGGCATACTTACATTAAGGAAGTATAAAAAGTGGATTATCTAGTTTAATATTCCATCTCTCACTGACCCTTAAATTGTGTACTTGTCATTTGAGAAAGAAAGTTTCAGTGGTCTCCTCAGTGCCCTACCTGGCACGAGGCAGCCACTTCACATCCACCCCTGCCTGTTCCCTGGTACCCCTTGGATGTGTGACACCTTCTGAGAGCCTTTCCAAGCTGCTGCCAGATGAGAGCCAGCCAGTCCCTTCTGCTGCTGCTCGCGTTCCTCATCCTTTTTATTGGAGAATTCTCCTTGGGCATTTTAATGATGATTTATACTGTAGACTTTTAATTTCCTTTTGTTTTTGGTGCATCCATATTAGTTCTCTAAGTAGTATTTCAATAGTGGTCTCATTAAAACCTCAAGGAGAGATAAAACTGGCTTTTCATACACTTACTCTTTGTTTAGCTAAATAAACAATTTTTACCCCCCCTTCCCAGGGCCTTGCAGTACAAGAATTTAGGATACTGCATATAAATGCTTTAGCCTAATCATTTCTTCATGTTTTGTTGGCCTGTGTGTCATATGCAAGTTTTATCAGATAGGGTATTATAATTAATTTGAAGTTATCATGCACTAAGTTGAACAGAACAGAAATGAGTCCTGCTTTCTGCAGAGCCCTTCTACAAATTCCATCCATCCATGAAAATCTGAACAAAGTGTTTACATAAATGTCACAAACAACAAAAATAGAAACCTATATAAAGACACAAAATTTCATATACATTTTAAAAATCCTCCAGCTCACTTCTCTGCAATCCCTCTAAGGTCTAAATCATGGAAAAAGCTTTTTGCTGCATTTTCAGTCTGAATGTCATGGAATACTTAGTCAAAAACCTTACACATTTTCATCACAAAAGTAAAAAGATTCATTTTTGGAAAATAAAATTTAGTAAAACGTTGGTTGGAATTGATTTTATTCCTACCTTTTACTTCGTAAAGAAGTTAATTGTGTATCTGTTTTCTGTTATTCTTGGTCAGATTGACTAGACTACTGTAGCAGGGGATATCTTAGCAGCACTATTTCAATGTTATTAGCATAATTAAAAAAAAACCAAAACATTTCTATATGTATAATTTCATTGCTGCTTTTCTAATAGATAATACAATAACATCAGATCTGGTTTTGTAGGAACAGATGCTTGTAGAGAGTTATTGTTTGTACATTAATTGAAAATACTTCAGAAATGGAAAAACACAATATAGCCAAAACTGATGCCAACTTTGCCTAGCAAAAATAAGAGTTGGTCTGGAACTTACTCTTATTTTACTCCAATATACAAAGGATGCATAGGTCAGTGAGTGAGGCTTATTTAATATGAAGGAAACCTACCAAATAAGTCAGTTTAGAAGTTCTAAGAATGTTATGAGGTCTGGAGGGAGATTGCAAGGTGGGGGTTGGGGGTTGTTTGTGGTTTGATTTTTTGTTTGGTTGTTTTAGATTTTTCTTGTAAAAATGCACTTCATGGATTCCGAATTCTTTTGCTCACTCCCTACACTACTGATCTGCTTTCACTCTAAGACTGTTCTGGGGGAAAACTGCCCATGGCTGGCAGGTCTTTTGGGAAACCAGAGCTCTGCCCCAGCTCTTCTCTCCAGGAAGGACTGCTGTGAGCTTTGGGAACTGAAACTGAGAACTGCAGCTATTCATTGACAGAATGATCCTTATCCATCACCAGACAGCACCCGATTGCTGTCTCAGCTGGCCAGTGTCGGAGCCCACCAGGGGTGAGTGGGCCTGTGAGCCCTTGGCCCAACATGTGCCTGTCCACAGTCCATCTGTGACAGCCTCACGCAGTGCAGCTCCACACTCACACCACAGAGCACCTGCCACGATGGCACTGAGACCTCCTCCTTCTTTCCAAGGCTCTCTGTCCTGCAGGTGACAGCCCAGTATGAGTGCCAGCACCGAACCTGCTTGTAGCTCCATTTCCGACCACCTCTGGATTACTCTCTCCATACTCTAACACTCAGCTGCAGATGGAGCTCACTGCTTGTCCGGTTCCTTCAGTTTGCCTCTGACTTCTCTGACCTCAGCTGCAATACTGTGCTTTTTTAACATCTGAGATATTTTTTCTGGTCATAATTCTTGTTTGCACCTTGGTCCTACTGATTTAGGGGATAGTTGGGTGCCTGACTCCCTTGACTCTTATTCCATTTTAAGCTTTTTTAACCAGTGAAGCACCTTGTGGACAACTTTGCATTGTTGATCTGAACTGCCTATCCTTGGATAGAGTGTCTGTCAAAGCTCTCATAGTCAGGCCAATGGTCATTCTGCACACAGCATTAGTATTCTGCAGTAACAAACAGTACTCAGCCTTTCCTGTTTAAATTCCTGATAGCTCTTTCTCATCTAAAAACATTTCCTGTTTTTGTTCCCTTAGACAGTTTTATCAATACATAGTTTTCTTAATCTGGGTTCTCCAAATTCTTGCAGCAGAGGCTCACAACTCAGTTCTTCTCAGCTAGGGAAATATCTGGATCTTCCAAATACCCCTCGTGAGAGAAGCTTGGAAACAGCATCTATTTTCTTGGGAACGAATCCTAGATGTACTAGCCAGAGCTCAACATGATGGAGTAAACTGTGTAGAGTAATTTGCCAGATTATTCAATCAGGTGATCTTGTGACAGACAAGAAAGAATTATTTTTGCACATTGGAGAGAACAAACTATTTTGTAACGCAGGGTTTTAATTTCTTGCTTCTTTTACCACTGTCTCCAACATTGTGTAATGCAAAGCTACAACCAAATCTTATGGATATTGATGACAGTGGTCATCTTTCTTTACAGTGGACCTGGGATTTGGTATTAACAATGTTGACAGTGTTTAGCTAATGTATTTTATTTCTATTGTCAATAATAACATTTTTAAGACAAAACATTTCTGAAGATATTTTCATGTTATTTTGCAAATAGCTGTCAAGACTGTTTCATTTTTGCATTTGTATAAAAGACATTGCTTGTGTTGCTTGATTTTATTTTGTTCACACAATTGATTCTACAAACTTTACTCAAGAAAAGAAAACCTGTCAGGATCCTCCTCTGGCACATGTAGGTTTTCTAGGGAGGCGGGGTGGGGAGGAGGGGCGATTTAAATAGATAAACAGAGTACTCCAAGGCAAAACTGCTTAGCTTTCAAAGTAAATATTATGTTCAAAATGTAATTTATAATACCAGGCACCATTAGACATAATGTATTATTCAGCTGAGGACCATAATAGTATCCAATTCACTATAAAAATTAAAAATTAATAACTTCGCAACCATTGATTTTCTGTATTCGGCATAGATATGAGAAAAGCGAACTAGTCTACTTGAGAAAAAAAAGTAACAGCCCATTGTTTCTACAAACTTTAAGGAAATTGGACATGTAAACAAACAATGGAATGAAAAACATTACCCAGGCAACTTCTACTAATTTATATAAAAGCAAAGCAAATGCCAAGACAAACAAAGGGGCACTGGAATATAACCAAATATGTGCTGGGTTTACGTGTTCCTGTTTGCAAGACAAGAGAACTAACATTCGAAACCGCTATTTCCTTTGATGCCTTGGATTTTAACTTTCATATTTCTCAAGTCCTGTAGTGCTTAGTGTGTAACTCTGAACTGTCTTGTAACCGGTTAGCTGCTGCTCTCTCAGGCTGTGATAGATAACAAACCTCTCCGGGCCTGTTCTTCAAGGACATTTGGACTGTACTGGGCCGAGAATGCATAAACCAACATCTAGAGAAAAGGGGGGCAAGCTAGAGATAATTCCATCAGTAGCTGAAGTTTTATTGGCAAATTTGTGTTGATATGCAAATGGACCAGAACCTATAACTGTGTCAAGAACTTGTCACTGGTCGTCCATCTTGGGGGTCCACCTTAGGGTGCAGTGGCAGCCTGTGGCTCCCCAGGGTGTGCCTTTGAAAGCTTTCAAATAAATACCCACGTTTATTCTCTTCCTCCTGTCTAGCCTCTGTTCCCAGGTAGCCACTTCAGGCATCACTTTCAATAAAGCTCATACCTGCTTTGCTCTGAGAAATTATTACTTTCAGATAAATAAACAAGATATAACCAGTCTTGTCACTGCATTAGAGAATACCCTGCATATTTATCCAGGTCTTTGTGATGACATGAAGTGTTCTGCCTTTTTTAGGCCATTTAAGGAGAATTAAATGAGAAAATTACTCAGTTAACAAAACCACAAAATTTCGAATGGAAATAAACATAGATGTTACTATTTCAAGATCTAAACTTTAATTGTATCTTTCCTACCAAATAACTTGGGATCGGATTTTAGACAAAAAGTATAGTAACCTTTTTCATTCACCCAGTACAAACAGTGGTTTTGCAACACAGTGTCAGCATAATTTGTTTAACTACAAAACAATTTCGAAAGATGCTGAGGCGTCTGGCTGTAGATCAGGAATGCACCTAGAATATGTGTAACTTGAAGCACTTGAGCAGTTCCAAAAGAGAAATTCTGGCTGTGTTTACATACGGTAATGGTAAAGTAGTAGTAATTGTCACATTTCCATTGACTAGTGTATCCAGAACCACGAACTTCATTGCTTCTAATAATATACCTAAAACTAAGGCTTGTTGGTTTATTTAGATTAACTGGTGTAGCTAAGGAAAAAAGACAAGCTTTGGGGTACACAAGCCCTTCTTCAGAAGCTGCAGAATTTAGAGCTAATTACAAGCTAAGAGTAAAAGAAAGCATAGGTGTAAGTGTAACTCTGCATTGAATCTGGGACCTGGTATGACTGAGAATGAAGAGGAACATTTTGATGATTCAGCAAACATGTAAACATAAAACCACAGCAAAGGTCTTCCTTCAGACCTGCTTCATGTCACTGCTCCACAGCAATCACGGAAGGAGGCAGGCAGTTTTAGCACTTTGTTTCTTCTCCATCTTTTGTAATCAGGAGAATCTTTTAGAGTTATAGAACAAAACTCCCAAGGTCTAGTATTAGAGTCTCTATCATTGTGCCTAGGGAGGATGAACCCACTTCAATAAATATTTCAAAGTTATTTTACTTGGTGTTTATAGATCAGCATTCACAGTTGTCAGCATTCTAAATTGGAAAGTCTACTGCCATAGCCCACACATAAAGTGTTGCAAAAATAAAAAGGAGTACTTATTTAAAAAGTACTTTTCATTTCAATGTAAATATTGTTCAACTTTCACTTGAAACAAAACAAATAATATTTATTGGATAACACGGTCAAAATTGACTTCTTTCAATCAATATGCGTCACCTGCAATTTATTTTAAAATTGCAATTATTGAAAAACTCTCTGAATTTCCATAAGTAATTAGTCCTATTCTTTGGTTTGTTGATATGCTTTGTCAGAAAAATCAATGCTGGATTTATACTATATTTATAATAGGAGTTAAATGCTTGTATTAATACATTATAGAATTAATCATAGTAAGTAATGTTCACATGTTTTCATATTCAGCAAAAGAAAACCGACTATTCAAGGTATCTACTGATATGAGCTGCCTTTCAGAGCATGTGTGAAGACACTTAGATATGACAGTCAAAAAGTTGTTGTATTGTCTTGTAGTTATGCTGTGCTTATGCGAGACAAAAATTGATCATTCCTGCAGAAATTTTCCTGAATATCTCATTTAGTGTAACACCTTATGCAGTTGTTTCATTTACTGTACTTTTCTAAATCTTGAATAAATATATTTAGTGTAAAGTCATTTAAAAAGACACCAATTTATGAAGACCTAGCATTGTAACAGGAAATACTATACTGATTGATAGCTTTGCTTATATATGCTGATGTTTACTCCCTACAATTCAAAATTGAAACAGTCAATATAAAAAAGAGTTTACAGGAATTAAACGATTTCCACTTTATAATTTTAATTTTTGCTGGTGTGACAGTTGTGCATGAATGTACCTATTTATGTATCTAATTTTTATTAACATGCTATAGCATATACAAATACAACACTTAGTGGGTTCAGTGCTGCTTCACACTAACTGGGAAATCATTTCAATTTACCGATATATATAAAGGAACAAAACATAATGTAACTGCCCAGATCACATCCCAAAAAGCCATGTATTTCATAATATTACAGGTTTACCTGATTTTTTGTGGTTTAATTTATGTATAATCCATTTCTGCTATGGATATACTAAAGATATTATGTCCTGAAATTCTACAGGATTTTGTGCTGGCCTCTTAGCACTATGGAAACAAATGTCTTATCAGTGTGTGTGTGTCTCTTTCTCTTATAAATTAATACAATCTTTATTAATAAAGTGCTCAATTTTTCAATGAGTTTTTCCATTATTTATTTATACTATGAAGTTTGTACCACGGTTAGTTCATTTGCAGGTCAGGGTTAGAACAGACACTAGATTAAGTAGTTTCTTCTGCTATAACTACTCAGAATTAAATCTAATATGGTAATATTTCAAAAACATGCTGACCACACAAAAAAGAAATCTCCTTTGCTGAACACTTACTCCTGGTTCTATCATATCCTAGGAGAGGACCTATCTACAGTGTTTTGAACATTGAAATCATCAACTTAGATACTGGCACTACTCATTGGAAACCTGGTCTCTTGGAAAGGTTAACATAAAATGAATGAAGTGTCAAATTCCCCTCTGCCCCATTGCTCAGCCTTCTCCTAGCACAATACATGCAGTGCACCTCCAAGGACCTCTGGATTACACAGCATGCATACACAAAGCTGCTTTTCTTCCCACATCACTGTAATTACACTGCCTTCATTAAAATTAACAGAATTCTCACTGTTTATTTCAAGGCAACAGTGGGTACTAGGATGTGCATAGCACTCACTGGCATACCTAGCACATCTCCTCTCCCTGTCAACAGCACCTCCCTCGCACAATATACACCTAGGAATCTCCCAAGGCTCTGACAATAATTATTTCCATACATATTAACAAGCACTCTAGGTGTTAGCGTGCTACCGAGCTACAGCTTAATCAATTCAGTAGCGCTCAGCTACAGCGTTGGGAAATTTTAAAGCCAAGCTTGTTTTGTGGTACCAAGAAAAATTTCATTTTGAATTAAGAGTATAAAATCTCTTAGTCAGAAAGGCCCTTCACAGAGGTGTAGTGTGAGCTCTGCCCTGTCATTAGTGACATTGCTGAACAGGGACATTATCCTAGCTAATTAATATCTAAAGTATCCACTATCCATTAATTAATCACAGTAACGTGAGAGAAGATTCAGTGTTGTGTATGCATACAGTGTAATCCAGAGGTTCTTGAAGGTGGACTGCAAGCACTTTGCCAGAAGACTCACCAATGGGGCAGAGGGGCCTTTGACATTTAATTCACATGGAGGGATTGTATTTGCTCTGTTTAATAATTTTTTCATCTGTTTAAATTTCAAATGGTGTAATACAGCTGTTGTTTTAGATTCAGATATCCAACTGTGTCCTGGGCTACATCTGGAGCACTGTAGGCAGCAGGTCAGGAGGGGATTCTGCCCCACCTTGAGCACTGCATCCTGTGGTCTCCAGCACAGGGAGGATAAGGACATGTTGGAGCAAGTTCAGAGGAGGGATAACAAGTTGATTGGATGGATGGGGCACTGCTCCTGTGAGGAAAGGCTGAGAGAACTGGGTTTGTTCAGCCTGGAAAAGAGAAGGCTTTGGGGTGACCTCACTGGTCTTTCAGTATCTGAAGGGAGCCAACAAGGAAGACAGAGAGGGACTTTTCTCAAGAGTGTGTAGTGACAGGACAAGGGTGAATGGATTCCAACTGACAGAGAGTAGGTTTAGATAAGATATTAGGAAGAAATTCTTTACCATGAGGGTGGTGAGGCACTGGAACAACATGCCCAAGGAAGCTGTGGATGCCCCATCCCTGGAAGTGTTCAAGGTCTGGCTGGATGGGGCTTTGAGCAACCTGGTCTAGTGGAAGGTGTCCCTGCCCATGGCAGAAGGGTTGGAATGAGCAGTATGGAAGAAGATACCTTGAACCATGCTTTGGGAACATTTTATTTTCTTAGCACAAGAGGAAATTAAATAACTTAAGTAAAAATATTGTAGTGCAGGCATTGAGTTATAATTATGCGTATAATTACATGTTTTATTCAGAAGTATTTTACCTTGTGCTATTCACTTTTTCAAAGGCAGAAATTAAAATTCTTGCCCACTTTCCTCTATTTCTTTTGTAACAACTGTATTCAATTTCTCATATATGATTTTGTGTACTGTGTCTGGTTAAAGACAAGAGCAAGTAAGGTGACTAAATCAGATAATTTAAATTAAAATCTGAAAAACAGCAAAATAGAAGGCTGAAGGCTGATCATTATCCCCGTAAAACACTGTGTATTCCATACCAAACACAATAAATTTATCTATTAAGCCCGTGCAGCAGCAGCTGAAGATAATCTTACAGAAAAACGAGTCCAAGAGCTGGTGATGCGGACTCAAAAGGAGGTCATATCAAACAACAGCTATTTGTTGTTAAACCAAGCAAAACAACAAAATCTCTTGAAATAATCGCCTCTCAGGAACGAGGCCATGAAACACACACAGAGCTCCTGAGCAATCTTCCAACTTGTCAGATGAAGGTAAGAGCTGCACAGTTCTAACTGCAGGGATGAAATACAGTGTCTCACATAACTACACGGCTGTGAGGCAACACTAATCAGAGAGTTAGAGTATGCACATTCCCCAGGTTTTGGAATAAAAGGGATCAATGTTGTACTGTCCAAACACAGACGAGATTTAACTATTTAACTATAGTTTCTTTCACTATCTAGTAGACTATTTTATTTTAGAAGAAAATACTTTCAGACATCTGGTTCAGATCTCTGGTAGCTCCAGATAGTCATTCAGGCCTACACTGCTCTACAGCACCATGTAAGACACCATTTGTTGTAAAGCACTGCACTGACAACCCTTGTTGAATATTGGGAGTTTCCCTGGCTGCAACAGAGTTAGCAAAATCATTCCTCAGCCTTCTTGGGCACTGTAAAAAGAGTTTCTGATATCCCATGATCCTGAGAGCTGCTATGTATGTGAAGTAACTAGAATACAATAATTTATCCCCTGAGCCAATATTGCATAAGAAGAACTAAACAACTGACATTGCTGAACAGTGCTGAAAAGATTTCTAATAATTTCAAAGAAGACTGCATAAGGAAATAATATTGGTGAATCCTATGTAACCTGTACTGTGTAGTACTTCCACTCCTGGAAAATTAAAAATCAATACAAATTGTCTTCAAATTTTACATTAATGGATGTTAGATACTCAGGAGTTGCCCTGGTTCTTGTAATGTTGTCCATGTACAACATGCTACAATTTATCCACAGGGTTTTAATAAGAAAAGGTAGAAAAGTTCTAATTATGAAATAAAGAGGGCTTGGGTTAAATAGAACTAAAAAGAGAATTCAATCTTTAAGACTAAGCTGTATGTGTAAAAGAGGAGCTACTACACAGTTCTGTTTTCCAGAAACAAGGTAATAAAAAGAAAAGGAATTTGGGCCTATTTCATGCTTTTTGCCTATGAATGTAGTGACAGTGTTACAGGGAAAAAAGGACACAGAGAACACCCTAGCAAATACTCCTGGTCAAAAGTACAGAAATGTGTGCTCTATGCACATCATTAAAGGAAACAAAATCCATGCAAAGTTGAGGCGTCCTACTTGCAGTATCTCCATCTTTGTAACATCTGCCACTCTCATTATCACATTATTTCCATCTACCATAATCTCTGTTTACAACTTTCTTATCCCTTAATCTGTACTTTCACTTGCAAATATCCTAACCACGTGTTGTTTATCTCAGAAATCACTCTTTATCCTTGATTTCCAAATCAGAAAAGTATCTCTAAGCTTATTAGTTTTCATCTCCCCTAACTGTTCTTTCCTGAGCAGCAGTTGACATTGCTCCCTCTACCACAGGAGAGGCCAGAAACCCTAAAACAAGACTAGGTTTCCATATGTGAGATGAACTGTTTTGTAAAAGCTTTTATCCCATGCAGTACCACTGTGGAAGTCAGCCCAAGAGAACATTGGACAGCTCAGCAGGGCAGAGAAGAAACAGACACCTCTCAGGTGCCCTGGCATTCTCCATAGCAGTAGCAGAATGTAGATTGCCAAATGAAATGTGTCAGAGGTCTTATAAAATCTTGAGAATTGATCTTCTTTGGGGTTTCTTTAAGAAAGAATTCTGTACCATCCTTTGCTAGGGCTGAGAACATGCCTACCAACCAGAAGATGTGACAAATATTTAAGTTATAGTTTGAGTGTTATCTACTTTTCCATTGAGTATTACAGGAAAAAAAGCCTTTTAATTTACTAAGTATAGTAATAGCTGAGTCTGACTTAAAGTCTTTGCACTCTAATGCTAAAACACCTTCTGTGCTGTAAAATGCTGCTCTTTTTGAGTTCATTCTGGGGGCAGAAGTTCTTGAGATTCTATAGAAACAAAAAATCCTAAGGACTCACTGGAACGATGAATCTTAATTTAACAGATTTTGCTTGTAGGCTTCTGTGCCTTATGTTTTGACTGAAGTTTTTCCAGAGATTCACAACGTTTTATTGGCTGTGCAGAGTTTTATCTAGGAATTTCAGTGAAATCACTGCTTCACCCTATCCGTGCTCACCAGCCGGGGTGGTGGGTCCCAGTCACGCCGCAGCTCAGCTGATCTTGGGCTGGATTATCCCGAGGTTCCTTCAACCCCATTTGTTCTCTGATCCTATTATCGGGTAACAGGGTCTTTCTTTTGCAATCCAAACAGTGCAAAATGTGCATGGTGGGGAAAGACTTGTAAACATTGCATAGTTTTCTTAGGGTTTTTATATTAAAGAGCAAAACAAGTCATAAAACAACTCCTGACAGGTCACAGATGTGCAGATAGCCCCATGCCTGGGCTCTGAGATAGCACACAGAACCACAGACGGGGTCAGGTTGGAGGGGACCACACTGGAGCATCTGGTCCGACCTCCCTGCTCAAGCAGGGTCATGCCAGAGCACCACTGGGCTTGCATCCAAATCGTTCTGGAATATCTCCAGCGAGGAAGGCTCCACAGCCTCTCCGGGCAACCTGTTTCACTGCATCGTCACCGCACACTGAAGAAGCTCTTTCTCATGTTCAGGTGGAACTTTGTGTGCACCAATTTCCGCCTGTTACCTCTCGTCCTACTGCTTGGTACCATCCTCCTAGCACCCCTCCCCCATTTAAATACTTATATACATGGATGAAGGAAGGTCCATAGGAAAAGAGAGCATGATGAGCGGCTTCGAGCCGTGAGGAGGGATGGTTCGCTTGGCTTTGTGCTCGTGGGGTAAAGTACTGCTGACTGATCAGTCCACGTAACAGCCAGCTCTACTGCTGCCCCTCCCGAGGGCCGACCGCCAGCCCCCAAGCGCCGGCGGGGCTGGAGCCGAGCTGCTTTCCTGGATGCGCGCAGCGGGAAGCAGCGGGACAGGGGACGGAGCAGGAGGGGACGAGGAGCTCGCCCCCAGCACCCCCCCACGGGTACCCCATTGGTACAGCCCTGCTCGGCGCTCCCCCGCCCCGCCGAACAATGGAACCTCCCGCGCGCGGAGCCGTTTAAATTCGAGCCCCTCCACAGCGGCTCCCCGGGGCTCGCGCGCGGGGGCGTCACGGGCAGTCCCGTTCACGTTGCGATCCCCCTGTGCCCCGCCCTGTGCCCCCGTTTCCAGCCCCGTTCACGTTCCGATCCCGCTGCGCTCCCCCCCATTCCGCTCCCCGCCCCAAAAACGCCTGGCCGCCGCCGTGCGCACGCGCAGCCGCCTTTCC
>WEKY01012847.1:0-14020 GCA_013390045.1 Picathartes gymnocephalus | reverse complement strand
CTCCGGCGGGGCGGGGGCGGTGCCGGTGCCGCGCGCAGCAGCCTCAGGGCCGGCGGCGGGAGCGGCGGCCCCGGTGAAAGGCCTCGGTCCGCCCGTCCGCAGCCCCGCTGTCCCCGCTCCACACTCCCCCGGCCGAGCCTCCCCGCGCCCCTCCCGTTTGCTGCCTCCTCTCTTGGCCGTGAGCCGAACCCGGGTGCCCGCGACGCCGCTGCGCCCCGGGGGAAGGAGAGAGCGAGCGGGGAGCACTCGCTCCCCCTCCCTCCTCAGCGCCTCCCCGCCGCCGAACCCCGCCGCTCCCTGCTTCAGTTCTCCCGGCGGAGCCAAGCAGCCCCTTCCCAAGATGGGCTGCACGCTGAGCGCCGAAGACAAGGCGGCGGTGGAGAGGAGCAAGATGATCGACAGGAACCTGCGGGAGGACGGCGAGAAGGCGGCCAGGGAGGTCAAGCTGCTTCTCTTAGGTAAGGGATGCCGTGAGGTGAGGCTTCTCTTGAGGCAGCCGCCCCACCGAAGCTCCCTCGCCTACCGAGGGGTATAGTTTTATAGGAACCCGCCGGGCTGGGCGGGGGGCGGTGCTGCCCTCGGACCCCAGGGTACGTGCTTGGGCCCCTCGGAAGTTGTGGGGAGGCACAGCAACTCCTTGGAGTAGGTGGGCGCCTCGGCTGCTTGAGGGATTAGAGGCAGCGCCCCGGGGGAGCGGCACGGCGTGGGCTGTCCGGGCCCCGACTTCCATGGGAAAGGGATAACGCCTGAAACTTTTGACCTGGATTCTGTGTTCCTCTGTTGAAAGAAAGGAAATATTGGAAGGATATTTACTCTTAATGTTTCTTGTAGACCCGAACAAGTCCTAAACTGTTGCTGCGGGAGTTAAGTATAGAAATTGTCAAAACAAAAGGCAAAACACAGTTTAACTTTTTGCATTGTTTTTTGGTTTGTTGGGGTTTTTTTGTTTGTTCGTTTGGGGTTTTTTCTGGTTTTTTTGTTTTGTGGAACTTACGTTTTTGAGATCTTACAACGGGAGATGCCACCTTGATGGGGCTACTACATGTGTAATATAATGACTTACAACGTGCCATCGAGTGTTCTTCAGTTTGATCACAAGTACTTCAAGCTTGCCTTTTTGTGTATTTTAAGATACCCTGGTGTGTAAAGATAAGGTTATTTTTTAAATTACAAGAAAAAAGGAAGTGATGATTTTAATTAGAATACATTTGTTCAGGGCTAAAACTCCTGTAGGTTGGGGACAGCTGAATGCTGCAAGATCTGCATTGAATTAATGTTGTAGGAAGTTTTGCAGTCTATTCTGTGTAGCTAAACCAGACTGGATCCTTCTAATAGTGAGTTAAAGTAGCTGTTGAGTTGCAGCTTCCTTCTCAGAGGTGAAGTTTCGGGCAAACTTTTTAAATGATGCACAATTTCTCACTCCCCTCGACATTGACTATGCTCTCCTGCAGTGCTCTATTCACTAGAAACGTAGTAGACCTCTTAAATAACTTTCCGTTGCTAAATTCTAAGATGGCTCCAGAAAGAGACAAAAGACTGAGCAACTTTTATTGTAGATGAAGAAATAAAACAAACCTAGAATGGGAAAAACAAAGGTCCTAAAATGGTTTTGTAGATTTAAAATTTAACTTGTGAGATAAATCAGAAACAAAAGCTTTAATTGTTTCTTTTCCAGGAAGTGGAAGCCTATTAGTGGAAACCTAAATGTGTTAGGTTTTGGGCTGGTACTGTGCCTAGTCCTGAACACCTTTGGAATCCTCAGATTGTTGTATGGAAAGGTTTTCCTGTATGTGATAATAGCAATACTACAGAAGATGTTATTGCCTTTTTAAAAAGTGGCAAGGTAACACGTTGTGTTGTCTGGCAAGGCATTTGAAATTAATTTTCAGTGTTTTGCTATTCTGTATGGAACTTGTAGTGCTTGTAGTTTGGTACTCGTTTTCCTATTTTTCATCATAGTTCTTGGATACAGATGGCATCTGTTTAAAGATGCTTTAAACTTAAGAATGGATTTCGTCACTGTTTTAATGCTCTTATTTACAAACTCCTATGTTATGAGCTTAAATTTCAGAAATTCTCTGTTCCTAATGCTGGAAAGCCCTTCTGTGGGGCTCTCATGAGATCTAAGAACATGGAACAAATGGTGAAATACATTTGGGTTCTCACGGTGTCCTGGGCAGCAGCTCGCTTGGGTTAGCATTTCCCTCTACCCTGCTAAAAAGAGGTGTGAATGGAGGCAGCCTGGCTTCTCCTGGGACCAGTGTTGGGATGATTGTTTAAACAATGATTACCTAAATGATTAGTGAACTCTGGATGAGGTTTTGTGCATACACCCATGAATGCATATATGTATTTCACACATTTTGGAATGAAAGTTTTTCCCTTCCTATTCCTTGCAAGTCTGACAGATGTCTTGAACGTGATGTGAATGCTTTATCTGATGGCAAAACTATTTCAAGTTATTTTCACTAGAATCAATTTCTTCTCACCACTCACCTTCCCAATTGCTTGTTCAGCCCACATGTCATAGTTTATCATCTACTCGGTTGTACTCCTATTTCTGGGTTTGTTCTGCTAAAAAGATACTGAAATAAAAGGAAAAGTACAAACTGTGGTCTGCTGCCAGGAAAACGCAATGTGCAAGCGGCATCTGAAACATCTTGTTTATGTAGAAAAAGGTCATGTAGCTGTACACCAGTTATTATTTTTGTTATTATTGCCCCAATGAATTGGATTTATTCCAGCGTATATAAAAATTTTATTTTTCCATGGTGATTAGAGAATCCTACTAAAGTTTGAGCTAGAATGCTGAATTGAGGGAAGATGTGTTCATGAAATCAGTCCTTTCGAGACTGGAAATTTAATTTATTCCATTGTATGCTTTTCTAATTTTTTTTTTATTCTAAAACAGAAAATTGCAGGGATTTAATTGAGAGAGATGTGACATTGCTGTACCTGAACTATCAGTGTGAACAATATCCCTGATCCACGTTAGATTTATATTTTGTTGTCTTGTCTCTAGGAATAAGCAGATACATTTCATCAGCACAAAATACTATTGAACTGGATTATCTAAGGTCTTTGGTCATATCTGTAAATTGGTTTGTCACTCCATAACATTTTGAATGCAGGTAATTAGGAATAAAAATACTGGATTCGAAACATTATCCATGTATAGCTATTTTAACCTTGTAATTCTATGCACTGCATTGTGCTCTCCCAAGCAGGAGAGCCTTTCTGGAAAGTTTGAGAACCATCATTCTTAGAAGTAAGCTGAATTTGAGCTTGTAGTTGGTAAGCCAGATGGAAAATGCTTGTTTATACACAGATTTGATGATTTTATCTTTTAAAATCATTACATAAACAAGCTTATTTACTTTAATACTGTTTTCAGTCAATGTGTAATGAAGAAATACTTGAGTTTCATCAGAACTCCACAAAAAATATAAGTGCAATATAGTATATTGGCCAACGCTAAACGTTCAACATACAAAATTATATACTTCTTGTTAAGCACTATATTTGTGACGAGTTGACAGTTCCTAAACTTCTGTGTCCTAATTGAAGGAATATTTTCTTTTGTTGTATTTTCTGTTGTTTTTTAAATAGATAAACTCATATACTTAGTGTAAGATTCTTGAAAACAGTTTATATTTTGGCTGACTACCAGGTGGAGAAAGTAGTAGATCCAAGTTGTTTTTTTCTTTTGTGGTTTCTCATATTAACTTCTAATATTCAACAAATAAAAATTGTAGTGATGCTTGCAGAATGAATGCAATTCTACTCATGTTGAGAGGTGGTGATTCTGAGTGACCGATCTGTGGGCTGCATTAATAGACATGTCATCCCAGTCAGGTGTGCATCTGCAAACACATTTCTGTTGAATTAGCTAGAGCACCTAAGACTGAATTTATGCCAACTGCAGGAGAACAGGCAGTATCTCATTTAGGAGAATGCCTTCTGGTATGAGGTTAACTCATCAGGTTTTTATGAACACATTCAAATTGGCACCATGAGTTTATAGGATTAGCACTTTGTCTTGTGAATTATCACATCCTCTACCTCATATAGCAAATTTGGTTTTAAAGTTCTTTGTATCTTGGATGAAAAGGGAAATAGATACGTCTAAACATGCTTTAGGAGTAGATTCTGGGATCTGGGAAGTCACAGGCCGTGCATTTGACAGCTGTCATTGTGTGTCTCCTTTCTGGATAATCCCGGTTGTAGATGTAAGCTCAGTGGACACCTTTGTCCTCATGACCAGCAGAGCCACTTTTCTGTTCCTGAATAGATTCTTGTGATTCATACTGGAATGTGTGCATGTCATGTTCTTAAAGATAAGTTACATTTAACTTCAGGTAGTGCTGCATTTAATCTTTTTCATTGCAGCTTCCTGTTCCTTAAGATGGTAACTAGAACAATTTTATTTAATTGTTTTTCTAACTCTTCACATCTCAGGCATCTTTTTTCTGTGTGCTTTTCTTTTGTTCCAGACCTGCACCTTTCTATCTGCTCAGCCAAACTGACTCCTGCTGCATACTCATCTTTTCAGCATCATGATCCTCACGGTGCTTGGCAGTACCTGGCTTCTTCCAGACCCCATTGCTCATTGGACTGAAAAAATACATTTATGCTGTTTGTACCATTACTTCTCTTGCCTTTCCTCCAGAATATTCTTTTTCTCCACACTTCCAGACAAGAAAGACTTTAGAAGTCTGAACTTAAGGGAGCTCTCAAAAAAGCCGCCTTCTCACAAACAAGTATTGCACATATCAGAAATGTTTACCATATCTTCATGAATTATGCCAGCCTAGTCTAAAACATTTCTAACAAAATATTTCCTCTCATGGCTTCAGAGACAACTATCTGTGGATGCTTACGAAATTCACCTCTTATTTAAAAGTTGATTTGTGATACCTAGAAGAAGTGTTTAATGTTTGGGTTTGGTTTTTTGCTTGTTGGTCTTGTCTGTGTTAGTGTGAACACCCCTGCCCCCCATTCCTGCCTGTCTGCTTAGATCTAGCAGGAGTTCTGAACTAGCTCTCTTGCATTTTAATATGGTACATTTGGACTCTGCCAATCAGGATGTAGTTTATGTGGAGTTACAAGGTTCTTCTAGTGTCATAATCCCCCTTGCTTTTGTGAAAGGAGACTTAGGGATGTGCAGAAAGCACAGCCATTTAGTTATGGTCATGTTTGTACAATTGCAGTTTGAGTTCTTTTATGCTTGTCTCCTATTTGAATGTCAGTGTAAAAGTTTACAGCATCGTAATACCAGTCCTTAATGTGTGTATAGACTTCAATACAAATTATCTTTAATGATTTCAGGTCTTCTGCTGCATTATTATATTTCTTCTTTTTGGAAGTTACTTTGTAAAATCACTGTTTATGATTATATCATGATTTTAGTTCTTTAACATTCTTAAGACAAAATTTACTTAAGTACATATTGTTTTAGAATGGGTTAAAGAGAAACTGCATTATATGCTACCTTGTGATACCAGTAGCAGTGACTGCTTTCATAAAATCTTGAGTAAAAGGTCTAGTTATGGATACATAAAAATTAGTTGTGTTGTACCAGGTATTAAGGAATTATTTTTTAATATTTTAAGAGTTGGAAAACACTTTAAGCTGGAGAAATAGTTTCTCTTGAACTTTTCATTCAAAAACAGTGTCAAGCTGCTGCTTCTTCTTGTTTTTCTCCCCCCCTCCTGAATTGGAAGCTCTAGTAAGGTACTTTTTGGTAAGCTGTCCACTCCCAGCAGCAGTGGTACCTCAAGACCACTCATAAATTTTGTAATACGCTATGATGCAATTAGTGTCTTCCTACCTTTTTCTGGCAGCACAGTTTATTATATCATCAGTTTTCATATATGACAGTTTATTCTGTCCTATAGATTATATTACCAAAATGATTGTGTATTTCAGCTAACCTCCTTTTGTGAAGTTATTTTTAACTCGCATCAGAACTAGAGTTTACAGCTCCCTGCATAGTTGTGTTGGCACAACTTGAACTCAGGGCTTTGTGCTATAGTTAGGCTGTAGTGATTTATATACTCGTATTGCCAAAGTGGGTTGTTCTTTTGCTGCCACATTTTACCCTTTAGTTGTTTTGGTCCTCTGAGAAGGAATAATTGAGTAGCCAGCACATCCTAAAGTCCAGCTAAATAATTTGAAACCAAGCCCATGAGTCTGGCTTAGAGGGCATAAAATTCTGAAGCCAGTTTTGCTGTCTAACTGATGGATGTCTGCAGTGTTTCTGGTAACATGCTGTCTGGCAAATGTTGTGGTACAGCAAAATTGGATGTCAAAAAGAGGTATTTAAGGTGTTCTGTTGAGTGTGAGTGTGGGGGTTTTTTGCCATGGAAATACTGAAATAAAGATCTTAACTGACTTGATAATTAGCTATTAAAAGTTTGGGTTTTTTTTCCCTGAGACATGTATAGGAGAACCTGTATTAATACAAACTTCCTTTTCTGAATCTTAGTCATTGTCCAGCTTTTACCTAGGTTTGCTGTTCTGTTTATTCCCCTTGTTTGCTCAGTGCCCTACTGTTACCTCAGGCTTTGTGTAAATTACACAATTATTCTGTAAATGGAACCTGGTTGGCTTTACCTGAGAGATTTTGTATCCTCAAAGTATTGAAGTTGGTAAGGTATATAGAGTAATTGGAAAAAATCAGAGCTTAGAACTTCTAAGAGTGCAAAGTTTTGAGTGAGAAAAATCCAGTTTTTGAAGTGGCTTAACTTAGTGACTTTTCTGAGTGGAAGGGTAATTATGATTTTGAAATTAGACTATTAGGACAAAAATAAACTGGTTTTGCTGAGATACTTTTTTTGTACCAGGACTATATGCTTCTGCAATAAAAGATTTGAGCTCCTCTTTTCTTAATGCTAAACATTTTGTTCTCCTTGACCATTAAGTAGTAGCAGACAAGACAAAGTAAGATTTCTTAGTAAGGATGGGAAGTAAAGGAGTAATTTTGTAGACTAATTACCCATGTTTCTGACTGCTCATAATCCTTTTACAGTATAGGTGTAAAAAGTATTAGAGGTGGGGACTTGGAAGATGTTTCTCATATCACGGCTTTGTCCTTAGAGCTTGCAAAGCTGTCGAGCCAACTTCGAGGTCTCCGGAGTTACCCATAGCTTAAAGCTTATAGGCCTAAGTATCACCTCAAGTCACAGATACCCACATGCATCAGTCCTTGATCTGAAGGTGTGTTACCTGTTGAGGTTAGATTTTGATTTTGTTTAATTTGGTTCAGTTGCTGGCTACCCCTCCCTTGAAACATATTTCAGTGTTATTTTTTAAAAGTTGCTTTTGATGTAATTCTTTCAGGATCTCAACTGGTGGGGCTAATTGACATAAAGCAGTGAGGAACCAATTCTTTAAATAAGAGACTTGTTAAACATCTGATAAGCAAGTAAATTCTTGTTAAACATGTGATAAATAATTAAATTGGTTTTCTGGCTTTGGTAATTGATGGGTCATTGATGCTTTAAATAAGACCACCTCTGGTATGTTTGGTAACAACTTCATAATCAAGTTGCTGTGTTGACTTATAGATGTATGTTTACATGGGTGCTCTGTGTTTATATTTACCAATACATTTAAACTTCAATATTCTTTGTACTTATAAAATTGATACTGAGATTAGAAAATACTTTTTGTGAAGCAACTTATTTAAAGGAATCAACACCATTCAGATATACTGTGTTTCAACTTCTGAAATGGACCGGACCTCATTACTTTTTCAAGTATTTTTCTTAGAAATGTAGTTTTGCCTTTGTAGTGAGTAATATACTTAGCAAAGGTACCTGATTAAATCTTTAGTTAAAAGTAACAGTATCTATGCAATCAGAATAGATGGGAAGTCTTTACAATCATTCCTCTAAGTATACTGTTTTTATAGAAGTAATCAATGTACTATAATGAAAATTCCTGTTGAAACTGTGAAGCAGGTTTATAATTAATAGTCTAGAATTGATTATGACCTGTTTCTTGAACTGTAAGTACTGTTGGAATCAAATGGCTACCTGTAATCCCATCTTCCTTTTGCAAAGTTGATAAAATAATTGTTTTTGCATATGACTTTGGGGTTTTTTACGTGGATGAAGCTGTTGTAGTTGTTTGAATCATAATACAAGTTTTATCAATCACGGTTGTGAGGACATTCCGAATCTCTGGGGTTTTTTAATAGTTTCCAATAAAACTCAAGAGGTTCTTGCCTGAAGAGGTTCTACTTTCTAAATCTGTATTGGAATGCTGGAAATAAGCAGTGGATGTTCTCTTACAAGCAGCCGAGCTATTCTAGAAGCTCTGTCTTGGTAAAATGGAAAGCGCTCTGAATGGCTGAATGGCTTTGCCCTCTCCCTGTCACTTTTAAATGCGTAATTCAGTTTTTTTGCTGGTTAAGTAGTCAAACTGGCTGTTTGCTGCTAGAGTGGTCAATTCAACTGGTATTTCATAATGATCTGATGAGGATCTGACTGAAAGCATGATGAGGAGCAGAGATAGGTGCTGGATGCAGATGGGCTGCTGGAAATGCAGAGTAGCAGGTGGAGGGGAAAATGGATGCAGAATAGGATGCTTTCAGTTTCTCTATTTCTGTGTCACAGTTCACTGTAGAATTGGATTAGGAGTAATGTAGAATTGTGTTCACCTGCAAGGTCCACTTGGTAGACATTTTAAACTCTATTCAAAACCCACTCTTTTAAGACTTCTTTGGTATGATACGAGATAGAGCCAGCCTACCTTAAGGAATGTGCTGATTGCAAGTTAGAGGTAGGAGTTTCTTTTCATTCCAAATCCAGGGAGTGACAGATTTTTGCTGCCTCATGCTCTTCTAATTTGTAGGTTGTAGGCTTGACTAGGAAGAATCCTCTTCTACCTAGCACTTCTTGGTGAAGAATGCAAGATGGTAGTGGGCAAGAAGTACAACTGCCAGCCCAGTGTCCAAACAGTAGAGAAGAGAATGGAGGCAACAGTAAAGTTGTAGTAATATTAAAATAGGATACAGTGCAAATGCAGTATTGGAATGCAGTTTTAAAACTTGTTATTACTGAAGATACAGGTCTTGCAATAAAACATTGGGAGTAAACCAGACAATTGTTTTGTGTATAGCTTTTAGTTAAAGAAATGTTATTTTGAATTCTTGTTGATTTCATGTCTGCCAGTAATGTTTTATACAGTGGTGGACTGAAAATAAGTTTCTAAGTCTCACTGAAGTGCTGTCTGTATTCTTGATGCATTAAATATTTCTTGAAGTATTTTGAAAGTGGATTTCTCAGCTGTATGTAGATCCTTAATACATCTGGTAAACTCTTGGCAAAACCGTTATATACTTTCTAAAGCATATAAATGCTTAAGCATAAAGCTCTTAAATCATTGACAGGGGTCCTTTCTAATATGCTTTATGGCTGCACTGTTAGCTAGGAAAAGCTCTCATCTAATTTCTAGATGAGGGTCTATTTACATTATTTTCTCTATCTGCTGTCCTGGAACATAGAAGCGTTTGGGGTTAGGTTAGACCAGCCTTTGATTACATACTTGTTTGAGGCCTAACAGGCTGCTATTTCTGTATGTGTCTGTCTTAGTCCTTGCTTCTGCGATTATTGGGTGCAACTGTATCTTGGAGGGGGTTGAAATTTTTATATACTTCAAAGCTGTCTCAGTTTAATATGACACCAGTTAAATACAAATTCTGTTTAAACAACAAAAACCAAAAAAAGCCAGGTTTTTTTTGAAGTACTGTTCACCCTATTGAGGGCAGTTTTGTGTGCAAAATGCACATGCATGTAACAAAAAGCCAAGGTTGACAATGCTCATGAATTTTCTTTCTTGCTTCAGATAGAAATAGGAGTTATGAAAATGTTTGTATTTGAAAGAGATTGTTCACTGATATCTAGGATGTTTTTACATTTTAATCTGTCACTTTAAGTCCATACAAGTTCTGGTGGAGTTGGAGACATTGAAGTGAATCTAGGTCAGCTATCCATATGCTTATTCTCCTTATTTTTGTAGATCTTAGTCCTCGAGCTACGAGATGAAAAACACTGAAATTTTACATGAACTGAAGTTTATTGCTTTGTTTCTACAATAATGGGACAGCTTTTAGTGTAATTGCATTTTCTCTGGTATAAACTTTGACAGTACCCATTTATCACATGTGCAACTAATGCCTTGGTGTTATGTGACAAGTAGAGCTTTGAATAAAATCAGTTGAGTTTTACAAGAGAGATCTTTTTCCTGTTTTGATAGAAATGCACACACAGTTTTCTGATTGTCCCGTCTCTTTGTACAGTTACATAGTTACATGAGGTGGCTGGGACAGTAGGTTCTGTGAAAATTGTAGATAGAACAACAGTAGTGTTGTTCTGAATTGGAAGCGGAGCCTGCAATGAAAATACGTTGTTATTCCAAGTTGTTTTGTTGTATCTCTCTGCCAGAACAACCTGCATAAAGGATGCCTTTGTTGCAGTGGGGAATTTTTTTAAAGCATTTTTGATTGTGATTAATGATAGCCTGCTGAGTAAGTTTGCTCTGATATCTCTGAACCTGCCATCTTTGCACAGCATATTTATATCATGGTGCACGGTAAAAGGCCATGAAGGACAACCACACTGTGGAGAGCAACGTCAAGGCACTCTGTATTCCTAGAAGGTTTATTAGATACATATTTTAAAGTCTAGATGAGACATGTTGTACTCTTGGCAGAAATTGATGGTAACTCTCTTGATAGACACTGTAAGAGTAAAGGACTTGGTTCTTTCTGTTGGAGCAGTCAGCATTTATCTCCTAGATTGGGGTCATATACAATAACCACTGAAACTCACGTTCAAGAAGGTCTTTAATTATGTTCTTTCATACCACGGTTTTAAATTATGTAGTAATTGTTTCTGAGCATACTACTTTGTATGGAAGAAGAAAGTCACTTGAATTTTTTTAAGTAGCAAATTTAAATCCCTCTTCAGTTTTGGAGAGGAGATAGTTATTTGCTATATTGAAGTTCCGTTCAAAATACTAACAAGTTTTTGGACTTTGAGTTTTGAAGAGATTCCCAAGTATTTTAGATGACAGTAGTGTGGATGCTGGCCTTTGATATATCTAAGTAGCCAACTGCTAATCTTATCAAGCTGGTGTCAGTATTGACATCTGAGATAAACCTGAAGCCACAAATAGCTACTGGTGGTGTGCCATGTAGTTGTTGGGCAGCAAGCATGATGACCAAGTGGTTTTCATCTCTAAATGTACATTAGCACCTGTATTTAATTTCTGGCATAAGTGAGAGGTTTATTTCCAAACCTTTGGTTCTCAGCTTGTCGTGGTCCTGCTGGGTTTGGCACTTCACATGAAGGAAGCTATGCCTCTGTCTTAAGGAAAAACTTCAATGGCGCTGTCCCTGTCTAAGGGAGTGAGACTGGTGTTTAAGAGATCTCTTGTATGTTCTGACTAGGTACATATTTTTAAAGTAGCCTTAATTCTGAGGTACCACATTTCCTTTTGAATGTTTCACAATGTTTCTGAAATGACACTTGGCATTGTACTGGTGGTCTCCTTTAGAATGAGATGAATCCCCAGTACAGTTATGGTATAAGTGATGCACATAATGATAAAGGGGTTCCTACAATGTAGCAGTAGCAGGAGCTAGTAATTTAAAACAGCTGAGGAATACAGAAATGTTTTTGAAGAGCTAGGTAGGATTTGTATTCAAATGCTCTGTGTGTTTAATTTTGTATGGTATATAAAGTTGCGCATAATTTCTGCTAAGGTGTCTGATTATCACATGATTGAGTTCTGAGCAAAAAGAACACTTCATAATACTTGGGTCATAAAAAGATACGAAGCACTAATTGAGAAGTACAGGTAGCTCAAAACTCAGTTCATACTTCTGAAGATAAAAGATGTGAATAGAAGTTACCTTAAAGTTTGCAAAATGGAGTGTCTGCCCTCCTTGTTTCACCAGAAGATTTATTTTTATAATTCATTGGGTTCCAGAGGTTATACTGAATATAAACTCATATTTTTTCCTTGTTGTTTCAATATTACACTAATTAACACTGTGTTTATTACTTGCTTATGTGTTTGTTCTAGTAACAGCCTAGGTATTTAAGAAACTCAGAGCAGACTTTATGCATCTAGACCTGAATAGACATACAGGATGGTACCACAGATTTATACTTGATTGCTTCTTGAGGTGACGTTTTATCTTAACAGTTTTCTCAAATGATGTTTTATGTATAATAGATAGACTATTTTATTGTATACTGTTGATTTCAAATATCTACTAAGAGGAAATACTGAAGACCTAGGAAAGAAATAATTAGTTGTAATTAATTCTTGATTTTTTAGGGAATTTACAAAAGTGGCAGTGGCATATGGGTGTAAATGATACTGCTTCTGCAGGACTAAGCATGCAGCTACTGAAACCTTGAGAATTATCTCAGGTCTTTTAGCTGAGTCAGTGCCATAATTTTAGAATCTGTCACTTCTCTGGTTTGAACTAGTGATGTAATCTGGGATTCACCCTCTGTTACTACATGGCTAAGTTACTGAAATATTTTCTGCCAGATACTAATCATACTTCTCTCAAAAATTCCTGGCACATTCAAATTTCAGTAGCTGTGGAAGTTCCAAGACTTATGCCACCTTAGAAGTACTGAGTACTATCTACCTTTAGTTGAGTGTATGGAAATAGTTGGGAATGGGGAAAGGGACATAAACTGCCAGGACCAGCAACTGCCCCAGAATAAGAATAATATCAGTAAATAACTGTTACTACTGGGTGACTTCAAAAAGGAGGGGTGGACAAAGTAAGAAAATTCAGGCAGATAGAGCAGTGTGGGCTTCAGAGAATGTTTCATTTGGTGTTCGTGTCCATAGTGTGTTGTAGCAGTTTCCACTGTGGGTTTCTTGTACTAGCATTGATGTATTTTGGGTATAGTAACACTGGTTAGCAGCTTGCATTCTGATTTTAATCTCATGTTTGATAATGTGTTATGAGGTGATAAATTTAAGAGATTTTACTTCCAAGCTACAAAGCCATGTGTTTTTGTAAGAGATTACTGACCCCATAGCAGAAAGAGTAGAAATCACTGGGTATTTAGCTTGTGCTGTGACCAGTGGCAGCTGAGAAACAGGCACCATTCAGCTTATGCCTTCTACTGTGAAATACAAGTGTCTGACAGAATTGGATAGGAAAGTTGTGGGGAAAGAAATTTACAGTACCTGAATCCAAAAATTTACAAGTCAATGTGTTTTATTTTAAATTTCACATGTGTCTTTATGCTTAAGTTAATCTGGTCTAAGTGTCCTGTTCTACAGGCTGAAAAGCAAACATCTGTTGAAAGTTTTAAATTAATTACTGTAGTCCATACTTGAACTGTCTTCTGGCAACATACAAGGCTGTTCTACTTTTTTGTGGGTTCTGTTCCTTGGTTTGTCTTATTTGGTGTTACTTCAAAGCCGACCCAATTTTTTCTCTTCAGTTTTTATCAAACACTTAAATTATTTTAATTTAGTCTGCATTTTTTTCCATGTTAGTATTCCAAGGAGTATATTTATGCTATTAGAAATGCTTGTACTTGAAAGTTGGTTTCATCCAAAGGGGGATACTGTGAGCTTGAAATTTGCCTTGCTTTTCACTTTGGTATTTGATTGGTTTCTTCAGTAACCAATTAGCAAATGTGTCACACGTTAGAAATGTGACTATTAAGATCTCAGCCCTTCCAAGCAATGTTTTCAGTATTTAGGTGCATAAAACATTTGTTCCAGAAATTTGTAGTTCTGGAATGCTTGCTATGTAGGCAGGGTGTGGGATAATAAATCATGAGACGTTCTAAGTAGTTTAAAGTAACATTTTTTGCTTATCTTTTAATTTTAATCAAATTATTAAATGTTTCAATTCATTTTAAACACACATTTGCTCCATTTGGAAAGAATATTCAATTTAAGATGATGTTTGCTACAATTTCATAGTAGCGAGTCATAGGGTGATAAATCATTTAGGTTGGAAAAG